>MEHQ01001558.1:71049-115622 GCA_008828725.1 Saccharina japonica
GTGATACGTGCTTCAGTATGTTCTTGGGTACCCACCCAATACAGTTCTGATCTGATTTTGTGCATGTTAATTTATTTGACGAATTTACAAAAATTGAAATGTCAGCAGTAAATTGGAGATGTGGCGAGGGGTGGATGCATGTACATATATATGAAGTATACGAGTATCTATATTCATTAAAGCATGTGGAAAAACACAAACAAAACACATTGCGATCGGTTGTTCCGATTTTCTTTTGATGGTATAATAGTGGTCGGCCTCGTAAACTATACTACAGCACGCTAGGTCGAAGTTCAAAGCTTCGAACTCTGCGATGTTGCAGGGTTCGATATTTCGAAGCACAACCGACTGCAGAAAGCGCCTGGCGTGTGTATGTCATCAAACGTTTGCGCGAGCCGAGGCGGCAAGGAAGTGCTGGGCTCTTCTCGCGATAAATATGCAAGGACCGCACCGTAGTAAGGACAAAATATTGAAAGCCTACTTAGTGACCACATATCTGAGTTACGACTATTAATAGGAAGAAGGTGGGAAAGAAGGGCGAAGGTGATGAATGCAAGCGATCGGAGGAACAAGAGCAATACTAACATACCAGCTACGTATGATATGTATATATGTACAAGGGTTTGCGGCTGACGCCGCCCGACCAACGAATCGAAGCCAAGACCTTGACAGCGATGATATATAAGTAGAGATAACAATGGCTGGCAACTGATAACGCCAAACGAGAAGAGCATGCGGACGCTTGGCATTGAGACGATAGTTTCTCGGTGCGGTTGAAAACACACAAAAACCGCAAATAAACTTGGCTGTTAATAGGCAAAGCTCGTGGCCTTCCAGAAGACAACTCGCCAAAAAACCAATAATACTCCTCCAATAGATATACTGATGTACCCAAGCCGCCAAAACTCCTCTCCGCAACATATCGCCACAAAACTTCGCACACGAGTATATATCTCCGCGATAAAACCCCTTGAAAGAATACCATACTTCTAAGAGCACACGACACTTAAAATGCCCTACGAAGTCAACGCACGTCAGGCACTTTTGAAGAAAAAAATAAAGAAGAAAACAAAGCCCACGATTACTTAACGCAGGTTGAATTGTCCACGAAGCCAACACTGCCCGGAGTCTACAACGACTCCACAATAACTAGCTCGTACTAAAAAATACCTGATATGAAGCACTACTGCCGAAGTAAATAATAGACAGCGGCTTATACCGTTTAGTATATAGCGCACCCTTGGCCTGCTACCTGACTCAGTATCTGACATACATTGTCCGAGGGCTAAATAACTGATGAAAACAACCAACAAACCAAGCACCCACTTTACGTCGAAATACCAACAACAATGCTGATCGCAATGTAAGAGCGCAATTGGCATACATTTACGTGCGTACATGATGGGACATTGTACGTAGACAACAAACCAAGCACCCACTTTACGTCGAAATACCAACAACAATGCTGATCGCAATTTAATATTAATAGTGCAATCAGGGGCGTCCAGAAAAAAGAGAAAACGACACACCACAGCCCCAGAGGTCGGAATAGAAAACCGTTGCAACCGTTGTGATCACATGATGAAATAAGAAAATGGGAAAAAAAAATATCCTTATTTTGCTTTTTTCACTTGGTTTTAGTAACCCCCCCCCCTAACGAACAAAAAATTCTGTGAGATGTCGAAAAATATTTTTTCGACCACCCTCGGCGGTACAGATAAATATCTTAATATTTCCCACTTTTTACCATCAATATTTGGTATTATTTACTATAGGCCCCACGTAATGTGTGTGTGTTCTTCACATTGAGCCGTCCTTTCTACCGGCCGACATCCACCACACCCAGCAGTGTATATGCCGAAGCTTCATCATAGAACGATACCAGTCATGTGGTCACAAAACTGTACTACACAGCAGAGATACTACGCTGCAATGCAGTACGCAAAGCAGACCGTGGTGGGGAGGGGGGAAAAGGGCCTACTTCGTGACCCCGGATCTGGGCTACGACTAAAGAGGGAGAGAGAATAGAAGGGCGGAGAAAATAAATGAGATGGGACAAAAAACGAAAACAAGCAAAGCAGACAATGCAATGCCATACCAGGTGTACGACAGGCACGACCTACCCTGCTAGCAATCCAGCTGCGTGAAAACGTAAAAAAGAAAAGAAAAAGAGAAAAGGGAAAAGGGAAAAGGGAAAGAATACAGAATTACAAAATAATACCAGGTATAACAAAACAGATCAACAAACAAACAAACAAAAACGATAGCAAAAGACAGAGAAACAAAGTGTTGTACAGATGTGACAGAAAAATATTAAACAAAAAAAAAGCAAGAACAACAACAACGTAAACGGAGCAGGACTAAGAACGAAAGGAAAGGATAGGCAACCGAAGCATACCACAAGCACCTGCCAGGCATCCGAGGCAGGTTTGAACCCGTAGTTCAGATAGGCGGGCGCACAAAAAACAACGTTATCGACACCACCCCCCCCCNGAGAGGCATCTACTTATTGGTAGTGGGAGGCCGAAATACCGAGCCGGTTGTACGTGGCGAATGGCAAACCGTCCACGCCAGTCGCGCTCCATCGTACAACGGCAGAGCAGAGCGAAACGTCCGAACAATCAATCGCATGGCGTGAATTTCGATAACTCTAAGGTACGGCAGGCACGCTGAGAGCAGATGTGAGCTCGGAATCGCGGAGAACGCTCGTCGATGTATAAGGTGTTACTTCGAGTATAGGGTTATATGCAGGATGTTGTTGCTGACAGTCGTGTTTTCAAAATGCTCTGGATGGGTCACCAGTCACCAGTAGTCACCAGGTGTTAGCCTACGGTCGTTGGAACACCCGCGAATGAGGGGGGGGGTGTCCTCAATACTCAAACATGGCCGTGGTCGTATGGCTATAGACCCTGGCATCCCTACGATGCCGGCACGAGGCATGTCGGATTTTCACCCACTAGGCAGGCCTTGCTAGCACCAAGCGCGAAGCGCCGGGGGGTGTTCGGCGAGTCGCGTGAAGGGTTACCTGCATCGTATTAAGACCTGCTTGTGACTCGGAATTTAATATGGGTGACAGCTTCAAAATGAGGTAAGGGCGGGGGGGGGGGGTGATACGTGCTTCAGTATGTTCTTGGGTACCCACCCAATACAGTTCTGATCTGATTTTGTGCATGTTAATTTATTTGACGAATTTACAAAAATTGAAATGTCAGCAGTAAATTGGAGATGTGGCGGGGGGTGGATGCATGTACATATATATGAAGTATACGAGTATCTATATTCATTAAAGCATGTGGAAAAACACAAACAAAACACATTGCGATCGGTTGTTCCGATTTTCTTTTGATGGTATAATAGTGGTCGGCCTCGTAAACTATACTACAGCACGCTAGGTCGAAGTTCAAAGCTTCGAACTCTGCGATGTTGCAGGGTTCGATATTTCGAAGCACAACCGACTGCAGAAAGCGCCTGGCGTGTGTATGTCATCAAACGTTTGCGCGAGCCGAGGCGGCAAGGAAGTGCTGGGCTCTTCTCGCGATAAATATGCAAGGACCGCACCGTAGTAAGGACAAAATATTGAAAGCCTACTTAGTGACCACATATCTGAGTTACGACTATTAATAGGAAGAAGGTGGGAAAGAAGGGCGAAGGTGATGAATGCAAGCGATCGGAGGAACAAGAGCAATACTAACATACCAGCTACGTATGATATGTATATATGTACAAGGGTTTGCGGCTGACGCCGCCCGACCAACGAATCGAAGCCAAGACCTTGACAGCGATGATATATAAGAAGCGATAACAATGGCTGGCAACTGATAACGCCAAACGAGAAGAGCATGCGGACGCTTGGCATTGAGACGATAGTTTCTCGGTGCGGTTGAAAACACACAAAAACCGCAAATAAACTTGGCTGTTAATAGGCAAAGCTCGTGGCCTTCCAGAAGACAACTCGCCAAAAAACCAATAATACTCCTCCAATAGATATACTGATGTACCCAAGCCGCCAAAACTCCTCTCCGCAACATATCGCCACAAAACTTCGCACACGAGTATATATCTCCGCGATAAAACCCCTTGAAAGAATACCATACTTCTAAGAGCACACGACACTTAAAATGCCCTACGAAGTCAACGCACGTCAGGCACTTTTGAAGAAAAAAATAAAGAAGAAAACAAAGCCCACGATTACTTAACGCAGGTTGAATTGTCCACGAAGCCAACACTGCCCGGAGTCTACAACGACTCCACAATAACTAGCTCGTACTAAAAAATACCTGATATGAAGCACTACTGCCGAAGTAAATAATAGACAGCGGCTTATACCGTTTAGTATATAGCGCACCCTTGGCCTGCTACCTGACTCAGTATCTGACATACATTGTCCGAGGGCTAAATAACTGATGAAAACAACCAACAAACCAAGCACCCACTTTACGTCGAAATACCAACAACAATGCTGATCGCAATGTAAGAGCGCAATTGGCATACATTTACGTGCGTACATGATGGGACATTGTACGTAGACAACAAACCAAGCACCCACTTTACGTCGAAATACCAACAACAATGCTGATCGCAATTTAATATTAATAGTGCAATCAGGGGCGTCCAGAAAAAAGAGAAAACGACACACCACAGCCCCAGAGGTCGGAATAGAAAACCGTTGCAACCGTTGTGATCACATGATGAAATAAGAAAATGGGAAAAAAAAATGATCCTTATTTTCATTTTTTTCACTTGGTTTTAGTAACCCCCCCCCCCCCGACGAACAAAAAATTATGTGAGGTGTCGAAAAGTAATGTTTCGACCACCCTCGGTGAATGCGTTCTTGGCAGGATTTTGGTCATTTTGTTTTTTTTTTTTTTTTTTTTTTTTTACATCCCATTTATTATCTTCGCACTTCTGTCTTTCTGCCTCCCTATAGTCGTAACTCAGATCCGGGGTCACAAAGTAGGCTCCTCTCCCTCCCCCCCCACTACGGTTCTTGCCTTGATTTTTTTCGCGCAGAGGGTTCAGCCTCCCCAACGCTCGTCGATTTTCATCGAATTTTGCTAACTCACGCTCTCGCGCTTTCTGCTAGTCAAGATTTTTGCGAGAAAAAGTCCCTATGAGCATGCACTCAGGGGGGCTCGACCTCGCGACCTTGACGCTAACAAGCTTCGTGGTTACCTGCTAGCCCACCGGGGCGACCGGCAATGACCTCTGCGCGATAAAAATGAAGGCAAGAACCGTAGTGGGGGAGGTGGGAGAGGAGCCTACTTTGTGACCCCGGATCTGAGTTACCACTATTAATAGGGAGGGGAACGGACAGAAGTACGTACGAAGATAATATATGGGACGATACGGCTCACATATTCAATAACGAACGCTACGACACGTATCATAGGTCATAGGTGAGGGGTTGGACCACGGGGCGAATGTTGTATATTGCAGGGATTTTGATCACAGCGCAAAGGTGACTGCATTAGAGTATACAGTTAGTAGATACGTATAAAGTGGTGATAAGTGGGAAATTGATAGCGAATTTTCGATTAGTGTACGGCACCGTAGGCGGCGGCGCGAGATGAACCAGTGAGCAGAACGCCGAGCAGCTTACCGATAACGAGAAAGATAAAGTATAAGAAAGCTATGTACAAACGTCCTCTCGTCTATATATATATATATATTTGTGTACATACAAGGGCTCCGCTCCGCGGGCGGCTGACGCCGCCCGCTACGCTCGCGCAAGGAAAGGGGCATAAGAGGCCAATGATGTAGTGCAAGCAAGCACCGACTTAAAAATGCCAAGAGGTTCATGGTGTACAGCGAAGAAACGGTGGACTTGACAACATGCATGCAAAACATGCTCGGAATGCACATTAGCTCCATGCTTTAGGACAACAAAGCTGTATCTTCGAAAGAGAAAGCACAGCAACACGGCTCACAGCACGGCGCTGCGCTGCCTGCTGTGGTGTGTTTGAGTTGTGCCTTTTTCATGAGTATGTGTGGTAGGACAACAACAACGGTGGTGGTAGTACTTTCTACTTTATGTGTATGAAAGAGAAAGCACGGCACAGCACGGTCGTCGAGTTGTGGAGTACGGAAAACAGAAAATCAACAAAAAACTGAGAAAGACGTCGTACACACGTTTACGTACGTACGTACATACGTACATCTATGGAGTACTCGTACTCGTACTCGTACTCGATCGAAACGGCAAGAGCGAAAAACGAAAACGGTCGGAAAAAAATGAAAATCAATCAATTGGTCGTACTCCTCCTCTTCACAGCTGACGTATTTTTAAAATTTTATAAAAAAAAACATCAGGTCGATTGCGCCGCATAAATAAACAAAGTTGAGACGTCGTTGGCGTGTTGTCAGCCTTGACGCTCCCCGCCCCTCCGCGATCACCTCGCCATCGATTCGGTCCGGGTCGAGCTCTACTGCCTCTCTGCCCCAGTGAGCCCCGTGGCCCGCCTCGTGGTCCTCGTTCGCCCGCTCCATTATGATGGTGTTCAAACTGCCGGGCTTTCTCTTTAATTCATATTTGTTCCGATAAATAAGCACCGCTTGAATATTATTTTACAGGAACAAACGAACCTTACATATTCGGACATGGTGCAGCAGCAACGCAGACAAAGCGCCTTCATGCTTCCCTCGTGTCTCGATGGACACGCTACGCCTAGCCACGAAAAAGGCGACCGCGCTCCTTCCTTCCCCCCATCTACTGGCCAGCGCCCTCCCATACCCGCGTTGGCACAGGGCTCGCCCGCGCTGCCGTGCTCTCTGGGCACACGCACGAACCCAAAACTGAAAGAGGAAGACGCCTCTCGCGAACTAAAGTATATAGGGAACAAAGAGAGAAATCAACGCTCAGCAAGTAATGACAGGAGGCGGTGTCGAAGTGGGAGCTCTGAGAGTGCAGGGATGAGCAATCCCTGAGCGAGATATTAGTAAGTAAGTCTATATATCTATACATACGATTATAATACCCGTTCATGCACACCTGGTATGTATGTCGCTGTCTACTACAAAGAAAACGCTCATCATAGAGGCCGTAGTGCCGTCGCACTCGCCAAGCCTGGGGCGGGTATTCTACGCTTGTGCCGCAGTGGTTCTATGAAGGATGGTGCTGACGAGGGTAGTCGGCATCGTTGCGAAGACGTGAGCGATGCCGTTTTTGACGGAAGGACTACCGTCCGCCGTACCTCGTGAGCACATCCATTCGCCCGAAGTAGGAATGAATGTATCGCTATAGTTTTATCAAAAGAAGGGAACTACACCCCCGAACAAGACCAAACCACCTGCTGTAAATATATATGATCCGTATTGTACAAGGCAATGTGTATCGATTTTTAATTCGTGATGAGCTCATGATCGAAGTATCGCACTCAGCTTTCAAGAGAAAAAGGAATATCGACGAAATACTGCCGTGTCGTCGCACTCGCCGAACTACCCACGTGCCGCTGCGTTTCTACGAAAGAGGGCACTTGCGTGTCGTGTTGATGAGGGCGGTCGGTATCGTTGTGTGCACGTCAAATTGGTGGGCAGTGCCTCTTTGTTGGAAGAACTACCGTCCATCGTGATATGTACCTCTTCATCACCTTCCACCGAAGTATGAAGTCATCACTGAAGTTACACCCAGAAGGAGTGAACTACACCCCCGAACATGACCAATCCATCTGATATTATTGTCTACGTATGATTCGAAGTGTATGTAATACGTGTCGAATACTCTTTTTCAATCTACGGACGCTCAAATATCGCACGGAGCTTACCCATATTTAAATTTGCATGTTTAATAAATTTGCATGTATGTACGTATATACAAGGGCATAATATGAATTGACGAGAGATCCTTGACCTAAGAGGTGATTATTATGAAAAACAAAATAATAACAGCTGTTTCTGTGTGTTGTGGTGGGTATATGTGTGCTGTCTTCACATTAAACCCGTTCATGCTACGTACTCAACTACATCATCAGCACACCCAGTAGTGCCTGTCCTGATTCCTAATCCGAGATAAATATAACTTATTATTATGTGGTCACAGACTGCGAGAAAGAGAAACACAAAAACAAAATAAACCCAAATGAATGCGTAAAGCAAGTGAAAAACGCCAACGTACCCGGTACGCATATACAACGAAACAAGCCAAACCATAAATGAATACGAACAAAAAAACTGAAAAAAAAAGAATTATGAAATAAAACAGAATGCAAATGATGCAAGGAACAGACGCGCCCGTAGAAACGAAAATACGCGCCCCATAAGAACAGACAGCTGCTGCACGGGCGAAGCGACACAAAGGAGAGGAAGACTCTGGCATAGGACGGCGGAACAAAAAACAGAAACAAGGCAAAAAAGCAAGAAGGAAGACACAATAGTAGAGAAAAAGAGCTGTGAGATCGGGAATTTGGCTGGAAATTCTCATATTTGCAAGCTGAGGAGGTTGTGATACTTCGAGCGCGCGTGATTACTCTTTTACATGCTGTCCACGTCTGATTTTTTTTCTTTTTTTTTCCCCCTCACATCTTCGCACTTCCGACTTTCTCCCTCCCTCGTACGTATGTGATAGTTATAACTCAGATCCGGGGTCACAAAGTAGGCTCCCCTCCACTACGGCTCTTGCCTTGATTTTTATCGCACAGAGGGTTCAGCCTTCCCAACGCTCGTCGATTTCCATTGGATCTAACTGCAGTTTGTCTGTACAATGGTCGACCGGTGGTGTGTAAATAAATTTCAACTTCGCGTACGAGTAACGTAGTTCGTCGTATATCAGGTACTTCAAGTTCAAGACTAACGATGGATGAGGAGATAGATATGGTCCGGCTTTTTCTTGTGAATTATTCCCCTACCTGTGGTAGGATATACCTGGTAGCATATACCAGGTATGGTATGTATCCATGTATGAACGTACGTATTGTATCATACATAACACGGACCGTAGACGACTCGCACACACGAAAGTTAAGGCGTAAGATCATCACGAGAAATTCCCGCCAGTTCGGCCTTGGCTGCAATGCACGCGCCTATGTATCTAGTGGGTAAGTGTGTACGTGCGTGCGCACTATTTAAACCATTTTGTATATACGGGCATAATACACAAACTAGTCGCACACCCCTTTTAGACGAGTTTTGAAACTGTCTTCAATCGACAACGAGGATGGTGCGAAGGCTGAGCGCAAACGGTCTATGACGATATATCGTTAAGGTTCCTCCAGCGAGCCACACCCGTGTGTGATTGTGAACGCCTCCCTCTGCCTCCCTTTTTGTTTTGGTGGAAACTGGCCTCGAAAGTTTGGTTCTGACGGTGGGTTATCTTGCGTGTTACACGTATCACACATATAGTGAGCTTCGACGAAATCCTCGAGCTCACAGCTGTTGTTTTTTATTTTTATTTTAAATACACAAGTATGACATTTATTTACGGCATTAAACGCGAATTGACCAGTGAATAAAAAGCTAAATATTTTGGTCGCGACACCAGAGACATTACGTATATCGAGATACGCACATAAGTATATTGCGCGCGATGTGACCGACGTTACCCCGGATCTGAGACATGAAAGGGCGGGGGCTAGACAAGTGAAGCAAAGGTATACCATATATTCATCGATGGGATGCCGGACAAGTAGTAGGCAAAATACCTAATTACCCACTTGAAAAACCGTTCGCCCCGATAGCAGGTAACCACGAAGCCTATTATCAGCGTCAAGGTCGTGAGTTCGAGCCCCCCCCGAGTGCATGCTCGTAGGGACTTTTTCTAGAAATATTGTATTGACTACGACGCGGAAAGCGCGAGAGCGTAAGGCAGCAAAATTCGACGCAGATCGACGAGCGTTGGAAAGCCTAAACCCTCTGCGCGATAATAATCAAGGCAAGAACTGTAGTGGGGGAGGAGAGAGAGGAGCCTACTTTGTGACCGCGGGTCTGATTCACGACTATAGGGAGGGAGAAAGACAGAAGTGCGAAGATAGTAAATGGGATAGGGAAAAAAAATCGACGAAAATCGACGAGCGTTGGGAAGCCTAAACCCTCTGCGCGATAATAATCAAGGCAATAACCGTAGTGGGGGAGGAGAGAGAGGAGCCTACTTTGTGACCGCCGGTCTTAATTACGACTAGGGAGGGAGAAATATAGAAGTGCGAACATATTGGAATTGGATGTGGGGAAAAAAAACTAACAACAACAACAGACAGAAGCGGTGAACTCGAGGAACTATATACATACGAAGTTTATAGAAACAAGCGCATTCAGAACTGGAAAACGTATCCTACACTACTCCCAAGTAGATTGTTATTAACCCTTTTAGAACTGCAGTCCCGTTTTGGGGACAAATTACTTATAATTAGAGTGATTTGTCCCCATAACTGGACTGCAGTTCTAAGAGGGTTAAGGGGTCAATCACACATCCCAGTTGCATACATACGAGGTACCTACAGCTTCTCGTCTGCACGTAAATATTGATATCATTAACTAGTAGCGGTATATCAGATGCGTAGAGCCGACATACATACATGCACACCTGGTATATCGCAGGCTGCTGTGCATAAAAACCACTTGTAAAGGCCCTAACTGCTGTGGTGTCGTCGCCCTCGCTGAACTTGGTTCGTCTCCGCTTGTGCCTCTCTGATTCTATGAAGGAGGGAGATGGAGGTGTGTGGTGCTGACGAGGGTAGTCGGTATCGATGTGACGACGTGGTGGGCGATTCCCTTTTTGTCGGAAGAGCTACTCGTACGAACGTATTTATATCGTCCGTCGTACCTCGTCAGCACCTCCCAACGAAGGAATACATATTATATTTTTCAGTTAGTGCCCGTGTTAACGAAGGTAAAAGAGTCGAATCGAAATGATTTCAAATCATATTTGTTTTATGAATCGTACTGAATTCAACTCGAATTTGTGGGGATACACGACTTTGGGTCCTTTCGGGTGAAACCACGTATTGTATGTATGTTCCGTATGTTTATCAAAATGTGGATGATATCAGGATAATGCGACACTCCACACAACACCCGGCTGCCATGAACCGAGGAGAGCAGCTGACAGCGCCGGTCGGTGTGCATCGTCACGTAAACGGCGCCTACAGCCTCTGTTTTTTTCACAAGGCACACATGCTAGGGAGCTATCACACGCTCAATTTTGCTTGGGTTGACGGAGGAAGGCCTTGAATTCCACGCATCGGACAGCGACAGCAATGCAGCTATCCTAAGTCTTGAGTTTTTTCCCCCTGTTTCGGGTCGATCGCTTGCCGGTTCTCGTCAGGCGTGGCCGATCGAGCTCGTGGAAAAAATGAGCTTGCGACCGCCATGATTCGTGCTGTACACCTTTTCCCACGAATATTGAGCATGCATACTGCGACTCGTAGACTACATCGTACGACTTGAGTACGTAGTCTATATGGGTTGCTTAATTGTTTAATTTTGAGCACCCTGCAGCACACATGTCGTATTCTACGTGTACAGGAGAGAGCTACGGGTACTAAACATTACAACCGCCTAATCTTTGTCGAGATGAAGGTTGAGAAAGTGACACCTTCCTGTGGCTGGCCTCGGCCCAAGCCGTCATTCATTGTTGTGCAGTACTACGAAGGAGAACGTTTTCTCGGAGGCCAAAATGAGAAAGCTCAACATAATATAGTGAGCTTTTCGCGCGCGCCCAGAGTAAGAAAGTCAGCCTGTGTGAGACGGATTTTAAGTTTCTTGTGAGAGGGACGGTACTGCTGCTGCTGCTGCTGTATCGCAACGACAAGATCAAATCAGCTATACATGTTGATACGTATTGGGCTGGTCGGGGTGACACATCGAAGAGACAAAATGTCCGCCATCTTGAAAAACGGTACCAGGTACATACGATCGACAAGAAGAGAAAGCACCACGAGTTACGAGATGAAGAAGTTCGATACAAGAAAGCGGACCTTTGTCTCGTTAATGTGTCACCTCCCGGCCCATCACCGAGTACTATTTTATAATGTCTTCCTTCGGCTGTTGTTCCCGTCTGTCTGTGTCCCCCAACGTTTTGTACAGTTTTCCCCCGAGTTACAAGATGAACAAGGTCGATACAACAAGAAGGCGGACCTTTGTCTTTTTAATGGGTCACCTCCCAGCCGATTACGTACGAGCATTACACTATGTCAATTTTGTATTTATCTTCGGTCCGTTGTTGTTCCGTCCCTGACTTTTTGTACAGTTTTTGGGTGATGATGATGGATGTACAGACAGTTACATACAGTAGATCGAGTGCGTTTCTCGCCCGTGTCTGGTCCGGTTTGGGTCTTGTTTTGGTCAGGGTTAGGGTAAGAGTTAGAGTTGTGGTTGGGGGTTGGTTGTGTTGGGTCTACGCCCGTACCTTGATCCTACCAGGAAGTTTTTTTTGTTTTTTGTTTTTTATTTTTTGTCCATCCCATTTATTATCTTCGCACGTCCGTCTTTCTCCCTCCCTAGTCGTAACTCAGATCCGGGGTCATAATGTAGGCTCCTCTCCCTCCTCCCCCACTACGGTTCTTGCTTTGCATTTTTATCGCGAGAAGATTTCAGTTTCTTCCCTCGTCAACTCTCGTCGAATTTTGCTTACCCACGCTATAATATGCGCTCTCGACAGACGGTGTCATTTGAGAATAAAAACCTCCATGGGGAGAATCGAACCCTCGACATCCGGGCCTACAGGCTTCGTGGCTACCAGTTAGACCACCGGGGCGACCGGAAGTGCTTCCTATTAATAGCTCGTAAAGCAATGCGAGAAGTGGACAGCCCGCCCCTATACAGATCACAGCTAATGAATTGTATAGGGAGCTCAGTCAGGGACAGACGAAACCATATAATAAGGGTGCGAATTAACGAAGGCAAGTTTCAAATCAAATCGACTTCAAATCGATACAGTACAGGACACCTCATAAGAAACAGGAGATCTACAGTAGTCAAGGCTGGATTTCTTATTTGAGAGAGGGTAATTTCTACACTAATATCAAGATAACGACTCTTGAATTTCTTATCTTACTCTTGAATCTCAGCCTGGCTTTCTTATTAGCCTGTTTCTCATTAGGTGTCCTGTACTGTATTTGTTTATGAACCGAATCGATTTTTTCCCCGAAAATACACGGCTTTGCGTCCTATCGGGTGAAACCACGTATGTTCTGTATGTTCTCGAAATATGAATGAGATCGGAATAACGCGACATCCCACAGAACACCCGGCTGACAAGTACCGAGAGGAGAGAAGCTGAGAGCGACGGCGTGCATCGTCACGTGCACGCCGCCTACAGCCTCTGTTACTTAAGTATATTTTTAAGGCCCAGGCTAGGAAGCTGTCACTCTCAGGTTCGCTTGGGTGGACGGAGGAAGCCCTTAAACGCCACGCACCGGACAGCGACAGCAATGCAGCTATCGAAGGCTTGGGTTTTTCTTCAGTGTTTTGGATCGATCGCTTGGTTCTCGTCGCGCTTGGCCGATCGAGCTGGTGGAAAAATTGGGCTTGCGACCGCCATGATTTTTTTCGAGGAGCCACCGCCGAGCCACGTTGTGCTATGGTCCGTAGCCGTGGGCGCGGCTATTGTTCCGGTCGCCACTCGTTGAGGTTAACGATGTATCGCCTCCTTGGTGGTTGTCGAGGACAGCCCAAAGAGCGACGGATCGCCTCGGAGACGTTCACTCAGTGAGAACATGCCATACATGTTGGATAAACCCCAATCGATTCGAATCGATTCGAATCGATTCGCTTCGATTTGAAAAAAATTAAGTATTTTGGGACTTCTTTCGGAAATCGATCGGATCGACTTTTTCTTGCCCCAAAGTACAAATGCCTTCTCGGTGATTCATTATTTGGCTTAATCAGATGAAACTTCAATTCGATTCATAAAACAAAATATTTTTGAAATCGATTGAATTTGAAAGTTGCCTTCGTTAATACGGGCTCTAATGTACCCCCTGGTGATAAAGTGACGGTAATAAAACGAAGTAAAATATATATCACCCGGGGTGCTTATGTGGGGGGGGGTGTGTTATCTAAGGGGGGTGTGATTTCTTCCGTTTTATACGGTAGTAGTCGTAACTCAGACCCGGGGTCACAAAGTAGGCTCCTCTCCCTCCTCCCTCACTACGGTGCTCTCGCCTTCATGTTTATCGCGCAGGGGGTTCAGCCTTCCCAACCCTCGTCGATTTCCATCGAATTTTGCTAACTCACGCTCTTGCGCTTTCCGCTATTAACCCTTCTAGGACTGGAGTCCCGTTTTGGGGACAAATTACTTAGAATTAGAGTGGTTTGTCCCCAAAAATATATTAGTAGTCAATATATTATTTTGCGAGAAAAAGTCGTACGACGAGCATGCACTCGGGAGAGCTCGAACTCACGATCTCGACACTAACAGGCTTCGTGGTCCAGTAGTTGACAAAACATGATGAATAGTAGAGCTTCCTAAGGCAACTATTTAGGCACTCTGGTTGGTTAAGGGTATGTTTTACGCGGCTCAATCAACTTTGAAATATTTGCCAGCCACAGCATCCCGAGTCAACCAACAGTGGTTTGTCCACCCCTCTCGTGGTTACTTGCTAGCCCCCGCGGCGACCGTTGTTGTTGTGAATAGAATTGGGTATCCGGCCGAAACCAGCGATGAATATGATATGGATATATTCACCCTTGAAAAGCCGGATATGTCCCGAATTTGGATATATCATATCATATCCATATCAAGTGGCATATACTGGGATATCGGATATATATCGGATATATATCGGATATATTTGTGATATTTCTGGATATATCACTATATATCGGGTATATCACATGACATATCGCTGATATAAAGCATATACTTCGTATTATGTCATTTATTTGATACGGAGGTAAGTTATGCCAGGGTACTGCAGGCTACACCGCACACTTGACACGATACACATGGTGCTAGCACTGTACTTGTACTGGTGTTGATACTGGTATGATAGTACTGATGTACCTGGTATATACCGGTACACACACACGTGTATACTGCAGCACGTCGATGTCATACAACGGTACCAGAGTATAAGGCAGCACATAACTGACGCGTCTTGTATAAGTTATAACTTTTGGCGCACGTGGGGTGTCGCGATCCCTCCGCCAAGGTTGAAACCTCACGGTACCCCCCCCCCCTACAATAAAAACCAGTTGCTCATATTCTACAGCGAGTAAAAAAACACCTCGGACTATGTACGCACACATCTACTTGTAGTAGATATTTGGTTTGACCAATGAAACAGCCGTGTTCGAAACTTACTGTATCCATTTGGTAGCTCGTGAATCAATAGCAGCCGAACACCTGCTCAGTAGCTACTACTGTAGTAGCCGCTTCTCCGTCTGCTCAGGCGCTGACCCGAGCCTTCGTGCCGCCATCATGCCATCATGTCGTTATGCGGTACATTAAGTGACCGTTCGTCAAACATTCTCAAACAATCTCGTCGTGGGAAACTCGTTACATTATTTGCGGTCCATCAAATTATTTAGCTGCCTTTTTTCACGCAAAGTTGAGTATCTACTATTCAATCGGTTGAACTCACAGCTGACGGATATATAATATATTTTTTTAATTGTTTTAATAATGAACTAAGAAACACGTCAGCTGTTAATTCTCCCGATCGGTCGATATTCAGCTTTGCTAGCTGCGTGGCGTTATTCCATGATGTTATTGTTAGGTACATTTACTCGACTGACTACTGTCCGGCGACTCCCCTGGATGCTACCAGGGTCGACGAGACGATAATACTTGTAGAACTATTTCCGATTGATTTCGTCCCATATCATCACGTGTACCGGAACAGCAGATCACACGAAAGGGGCACATGGATAGGTATCGTAGTGTTTTGTAATTATTTTATTTATTGTTTTTTTTTGTTTATTGAAGTATCCAGTCTGGAGTCACTGACGACTCATCAGTCAGCCAAATTCACGACTTCGAGCGTACAGTATCCCGATTTATCACGATATATTCAGATGCAGAATATTCTCGGAAGGCTGGAATAATGAGATAATGTAAGTTTTGTACGTTCGTAAGAAGTTTGGCCAATCAGATGAATGCAGAAATACATGGTGGTATGAATCGTAGCCCGTGATATACACCTGGTCCAGTTCGTAGTTGTGACCTGCACGTGATAGCGCAGTGCGGCAGAGTCAGAGCTACAGGTCCAAGGTGTGATGCATACTATTTTTGAGTTCCAGTATGTCCGAGGAGAGCAAGTCGCCGGACGCTGAGGTTATTCGGGTCGCTGCTGTGCACGACGTTCAGGCGGCTTCGGCTGCTGCGCAAACCCGGGCAGAAGACATTTCGCATGCTGCTGTAGCTGCAGTACAATCGCAGGTGGACGCACGCCGTGTTGAGGATGCAAATGCTGTGCAAGCCAAGGCCGAGGCTCGACAGGCCACGGCTGCTGCTGCTGCTGCGGCGGCTGCTGCTTCTGCTGCTGCTGTTGTGCGGCCGCTGTTTCGCCACCGCTACCGGCGGCCGCGGGGGAAGCTGCAACACCTGCTGAGATCCTGCATTGGCAAAACCAGGTTGCCTCCGAGTTCTCCCGCATCGACAGCGAGGTACTCAACATGAAATCCGTGTCGGATAACGTGCTGGTAGGTATCTATGGGTGGCATTCGGGACACGGTTGCCGACGGTGCGACGAAGACCGCTCACGTCGAGGTCCTCCTCCAGCAGCGTATGGAAAAATTCGGCGACCGCGAGCCGGCCTCGCGGGAAGGTGGGGACGCGAGAGAGCGTCACGTCCAAAAGTCCCAGCTCACGGACGACACCGCCCTATGGAAGAAGATGCCTTCCAGAAAACATTGTGTGCTCAGGGGGCGTCTGCCCCCGAACATCGGCGAGTCGGAAGCAGATCTTCAATCGTTTTTGGGCGAGGCCGTCAAGGTCACGGGGGTAGTGGCCGCTCAGCTCCGCGCGATCAGTGACTTTGATGTGGCCGCGTTTGGGCCTTGCACGGAAGGGGCGGTCGACCATCTTCTCATGGTCGCTGACCGGCTTGACTTCTTGCGCCAGGTTCTTATGTCGGTGCTTACCGTTGGAATCTCGGATGCTGTCGCCGGCGACCGTGTTTGCATTTCCCGGCTGGCACCCATCGCCGCATCGTTTGCGTCCGCTGCCGCCGACCTGCGCCGCCACACACTCAACGACATCATCTTGCTCTCCGGGTCCGCGGCGAGGGCCGTTACGAACGAAATGGTGAACGACGACCTTCGCCTGTGAGTTAACAACCTCATGAGGTTCACCCAGCAAGTTCGTCCAGCGACCATGCCTCCTGCGTCTAACGCCGTATTCGACGCGCCGCCTGTGCCTGCGTTTACTCGTACACGCGCCTTCTGCACGAGAGGGGGCGACGTTCTCAAGCTTGAGGAAGGTATGCACGTTTTGCGAGACAGCCGGGACGGGGCATCCAAGCGAAACAACAACCCCGCCCCGGCCAGGACGGGTACAGCAACGAATAAGAGCTCCTCCCTGTGCAGGCTGTTTCTGGCGGGCAAGTACCATTTTTCCGACTCTGAGTTCGTGCACGCTTCTCCCTCGGTCGACTCCACCTCTCCTATTGCTCTCCGCGACGGGGGTAGCTCGGCGGTGCCGGCTGGGGGGTCGCGGGGCAGTTCCGCGGCGCAGGCTGGTGGGTCGCGGGCCATGGTTCTGGGCCAGGACGGTGGTCGCGGCGGGCCGGGAGTGGGGGCGGAGCTGGTTCAGGATGAGGACCCTTCCTGTCCGTTGGGCCAACACCGGGGGGGGCGGCTGCTGCGCTGGCCGTTGGTGGAGCGGCTACGACGCCGGACGCCAGCGGTGGGGCGGGGGATCGGCCGGCCGCCCGTGGTGGAGCTGGGGAGTTGCGTGGGCGTGCGTTAGGAGCTCTGGGTGGCGATGGCGGCGTTGGGAGCGATCGCATTGCGGTGGCTCCGGGTTCCATCTCCTTCTGAGAGAAAGGTACGGGGGTTGGTGTGCGTGCGAGTTGTTTGGTTGTTGACACGGTGTGCGTGAGACGTGCGGTCGAAGACGTGCGTTCGGGTGATTAGCGACTCAATTCGGTAGCTTAGTGGCTTGCCGCGCGGGAAGTTGTGATGCGGGCAGTGTCCGCGCGGGGTTCAGCGAGCCTCGATCGTGTTGCTTCAATAAGCTCATCACTCCTGCCTCAATGCCAGGGCAGTGTTGCCCTCTTCATGTCCACGATCGGCTCCTCGTCGTTTTCCCCGCCTATTCACGTTGACACCGTACGGTACTGGATTGGTGACATCAAGAAATCTCTCTCGAATGTTTTATTGCTTCGCGTGTTGGCGCCGGGCGCGCCGGTAGGTGTTACACAACGGGGAGATTATATCACAGAATTAGCATATGTCAACCATTCCGACGTCGCGATGCATGCTTCCGATATTCACCAAAATATCTGCGCGGACGTTATGCACGGACGTGCTCTGGTTTTTGATCTGCAATTCGCCACCGAGATGATAGGTCTTCGCATTTCACCGATGAGCGTAGTTCTCGAGCCCAAATTTAGGATTATTCACGATCTTACGTTTGCGCGGGCGGGCGACCGGACCAGCGTTAACGGTGACATCGACTTTGATTGTGCACCACCGTGCGAGCTAGGTCACGTGCTCCGTGAGGTTTTGCTACAGGTGCTGTTTTTGCGACAGAAGCACGGTAGCCGCGCCCAAACTTTCTTGTGCCGCGTGGACGTCAAAGATGCTTTCCGGCAGGTTCCGATTGACCCGGCAGGCGCGCCGACTTTCGGATACGTGTTCGGTGATCATGCTGTCGTGGATTTGCGATTGCAGTTTGGTTGGCGTAACAGCCCTGGGCCTTGGGGGTTGATGGCATCTGCGCTAGAACATGCTCACACCCACTCTACGTTTCAGGGCGCAGACGTGTCCCAACAAGGGGCCGCCGCCGTGGCGCACGTCCAACTCTCCCCGCCGCGTGGGGTTCGTGTCGTTGCTATCCCGGGTGACTGTGGGCCCGTCCCTGGTTCAGGGGGTACCACGGGGAGCAATCGTTTCGTGAGGTACTACGTAGACGATGGCATTCTCGTGGAGGTGCAATGGTGGCCGGACGGCCGCCGTTGTTTGCGCGCTGTACAGTCGCTGGCGTCGGACCATTTTCGCTTGTTGGGCGAACGTGGTGTCTCCGATCCACCCCTCTTGTCCGCAAAAACAAACACTAACTGGGACACACAGCTCGAGGTGTTGGGTTGGATTATTGACACTGAGGCGCTTACGGTCACGTTGCCGTCCCATGAGCGTCTCAAGCTGCGCAACGTACTTGCGGAGTGGCCCCCATCTCGTACATCTGCTTCCGCGAAGCAGGTGTCGCAGCTAGTTGGTTTTCTCATGCATGTTTCATTTGCTGTGCGTCCGGAGGGGTTCTTTATGAACCGCTTGTTGGCTTCGGTCGGTATACCGCGTATCGCCGCCGGAGCTGACTTTGCTGGTCGTATGGCCAACCCTGGGCAACGTTTCGCCCTGGGACCCGAGTTCCTCGAGGACCTCGAGTTTTGGCGATGGTTCGTCGGGGAAGGATCGGACGCGCCTGTCGACTCCAATGTATAATTTTCTTGAGCGCAACCCTCGACGTACTTTGTTTTCGGACGCATTCAAGACCGCTGTCGGGGGGGTTTTCCTTGAGGCTGGTGTATATTGGCGATACGAGCTTGACGCCGGGGAACGGTCTCGATTGTGCGGATCGAGTAAGTCCGTTGCAGACGAGAACGATATACCAGGTATCAATTAACGTTCTCGAATTGCTTGGCATGGTCGTTTCTGCAGGGGTCCTTGTGTCTCCGTGCGCTGAACGCCCTTCCGCGATCGGGGACTGTGTAGTGCTGTTGCGCGGCGGCAATGAAGCAGTCATACAGTGGGGGCGGCGTTGTTGAGAGGGGAAGGAGCCGAGATCGGGCCCGCTGATGCGCCTCCTTGGTGAGCTTGAATCGTCCTCTGGTTGGCACTTTGACGCAAAACACGTACGTGGAAGTTTTTAACGTGGCCGCTGATGGTATCTCTCGCTGGGATCGCGCTTCCGTCCTCGTCAATTTGCGTAACGTTCGCCCCGACATTTCATGGCAGGAGCAGGACCCGGGGGGCGCGGGAACATCCCTCTGTACTTCGGTGTTGGCCTCGAACTCATGCGAAACACCGTTGCGCCCTCGTCTGCACGCACATATCAGGGGAATTTGAGCGCATGGGTAAAATTTCGGCTGCGTTGTGGCATGTCTGAATTCCTCGAGCGTTGCAGAGACGGCATGACCAAAGTATGACATTTGTTCGAGTACGTAGCGTACGCATTTGCGACCAAGAAATTTTGGTCGGCTACTATCGAGCGCCAGTTGTCAGCAATCCAGTTTTTCCACCGTATCTCGCGAGGGTTCGAGCTTGACACCACTCATCCCGTCCTGGTTAACGCCCTTAAAGGGGCAGCTCGTTCGCACGCCGACGCCGGCAACCAAGCTACCGTGTATCGGCCCGTTCCGTGGAAGAGGTTGATTGCAGGCGAGAAGCTGATTTCCACGGGGCAGACCGGGGGTCGTGTTTTGTGGCTTGCCCTGTGTGCTTCGTTTTGTTTCTTGACTCGCGCGTCCGAAATGTTTGCGGAAACCCAATCACGTGTTTACGAGACTTAGTGTTTACGGCGGGATGATGTAGCGTTCTTTCGCGAAAATTTTCTGCTAACTCGGCGCAGTGGTCGACTGCGGACCGAGTTGAAGTTAGGTTTCGTGGATCAAAGGAAAACCAACTGCGGAAAGGGGCGGTTCTGACGCGTGTACGTGGGGGTCAGGCGACGCGTGTGGGCGAGGGTGGTGGTGCTGTCGGTCTCCTGATCGAATTCATGTCTTGTTATCCGTTTCTTCCCTCGTCGGCCCGCTTGGTTGCGTTTGGCGTTGGTAATGGCAGATGGTCCATGTGGACACAGCAGCAAGCGACCACAGCTTTGCGGAAAGTGGTTGCGTTGGCGGAAGTGCGCGCGAAGGTGTACGCCCTGCACTCCCTGAGGATTGGAGGCGCAACGCACTTGTCAGCGGTGGGTGCGACGCCAGAGGTGTTGCAGCGTGAAGGGCGATGGGCATCCGATGCGTACAAGGTGTATGTTCGCAGTCACGGAGAGGACGCTAGTCGGGTAGCAGAGATTATGGCCCAGGAAGGAAATAGTGGTGGGATTCAGCCGGGGCAGGGCACAGAGTGGGGGCAAGTTAACCCACCTTTAGATCTGACTAGGCAGGCTTGAAAGTAAGGAGAAATGTATGATCACATGCGTTCCTATTATATGGCAAGTAGAGGGGGGGGGCGTAAGAGGACATTCGTAAATCGGGTAAACTCCCATATTGTGATGGAGGCTGGCGGCAAGAGTTAGATGTCGCCAGTTGGGTTGGGAGTTGACTCGAGTATGCGGATATTAGCGTGGGGTTGCCGTTGGAGCAGCCCCGGGGGTCTTCCCCTCTCCACCTCCCTTCCCCGGGCAAGGGGTAGCGCATTAATATAATACAACTTCGACAGCAAAGTGCAAAGCAGAATATTCTCGGACAAATTAGAGAATGTGAGTTTTGTACGTACGTAAGAAGTTTGGCCAATCAGATGAATGCAAAAATACATGGTAGTATGAATCGTAGCCCGTGATATACGCCTGGTCTAATTCGAAAATGTGACCTGTACGTGATAGCGCAGTGCAGCAGAGTCAGAGTTACAGGTCCAAGGTGTGATACAGACTAGTTATGAGTTCCCACTCACCCACCCGTGCTTTTGAGGGAGTCAGTGGAGGGGGATATAAATGGCCGCAGAAACGTTGCGTCGGTTTGTTGCTGTTCGTTAGACGTACCCGTGTTTTTGTTTTTTTCGCTGATGGTGCGACCGGGTGTCGTAGATTGCGCAAGTTGCGGCGGGGGCTAGCCGCAGTGGTGTTTTGTTTGATGCAAGGGGTCTTTCTTTTATCATGATAATATATGTGTTATCCCCTTAGTGGGAGGATGGGGGCGTTTAAGGCACGTCCAAATGTATATTACTTTGATATGTAACAAGTAGACGAGTGTTATGGGGTTGCATCTGCTCGGATTTTGTGCGCAATATGAAAGATTTTGGAGAGAGGGAGTTATTATCAGTATAGTCTAGACATTAAAGTACTTTTTTTCTTGTACGTGTTCTGTTTGTACATGCATACCGGTACGTGTGTACGTTTACATGCACGTAGCTCGTAGGTCATGAGGTGGTATCCTTGTGTTTCTTTTTCGAGTTGTAAAAAATTGTCGCTTTGGCTGGCCGGCTGGCGGCAAGAGTTCGAGGTCGCCAGTTGGGTTGGGAGTTGACTCGAGTATACGGATATTAGCGTGGGGTTGCCGTTCGAGCAGCCCCGGGGGTCTTCCCCTCTCCACCTCCCTTCCCCGGGCAAGGGGTAGCGCATTAATATAATACAACTTCGACAGCAAAGTGCAAAGTTTTGTTTTTCATGAAATGCTATTCAATCGTTACGATTCATATATTGGCCAATCGCCAATCGCCACACATTATAAAATCCTTTCTCGGTGGTTCACTAGTTTGTTAACTTAATCAGAAGGGATTTCAGTCTGTTCAAGTCCATATTCATAAAAAACAGTCGAGTTGTACGATTACGTACGTATTTTGTATAGGTTAGAATCAAAATGTTTCTTCGTTAATACGGGCCAATGAGATGCCCCGTTAATACGAAGCATAAAATAGATGAATCGTCGTACAGTATGTGCGGTCGCCCCGGTAGCCTATTAGTAGTGGCTATTGATAACTTCAAAGAGTAAATACTCGTAGCATGTCGTAGTACCCGAGTTCCAAACCCCCCGCTGTGGGACTTTGACCTTATGCAAAACTGAAATGGGACCCATTGCTTAGAGCGCCTTCGTAGCAGGAGTATTCTGTGCCTGGCACCATTCGACCATATCATCACATGGTACCAGCACACGCGTGCGTACACAGAATCTTTAGAAATCTTGACTTTTCAGCTGGTTTCAACGAGAAAACGACTGAAAAACCGAAGGAGAATTGATTGTTCGGCTTCGGTTTCGTTTTTTGTTTATTTTCGCTTTTGCTCGAAACAATAGACCGAAACCGATCGACATTTTCGGCGAAAAACCGATAACCGACCGAGCCATTTAAATTTTTGGTTCACAATCCCTTACCCCGACAGAGTACTCTCCTTTCATCCATCCAATCTGAGAAACCACGAAGTATGTCGTGTATCGTCGAACAATTATTCGCTCACATCGTGTGATTTTCATTGCGGCGTGCTTACGCCTCGCACAATGCGAACTCCCAAGTTGGTGTGGTGGTCTTGGATTGGTTGTTGCGCTGTAGGGATCCACGCCAACACGGTGAACATTTACTACAGTACTTTTCACGGTAGACACACAGCCTGCTCCGTAGTATCGAGAACACCCGGAGGGAACAGCTCCCACAGTACGTAGTACCAATCCTCCTAAGCCCAGCCCTCGGTGCAATTTCACCGTGGTGTTTGTTCCTGATTTAAAGCAGGCCTTTACTTCTGTGCCCCTCGACAACCGTGTACACATTTCTCCTATCCCTGCAGAAGCGCTTTCCCCCCTCCGTTGTCGGGGAATGAGTTAAACTACCCCCTTCGTGTCCCAACCCAAACCAACAAAACCCGCTTCGGAATATCTTCGACATTCAGAGACTGGGGTGGGGCGGCACCACGCTATGTCCCAGGGCGAGGAGCCGGACCAACCTCAACAAGAAAACCCCACCACACCAACGAGGGAAAAATGGAACGGGTGGGATGTGATCGGCATACGCGAACATACAGCAGTGCGCGGGAAAATAATCAACACATACGTCAACATTTACGAAACACAAAGGACAGCTTCCGACGCGCGCTACGGAAATGTCATGACCCTACGCTTCTGCGGCTGCTCCTCAATCCAGCCGTTCCTTATACCTTACGCGACCAACCGCCGACCCCGAGAAACGCTTACGCCAATCTAACCCGATACTGAATCTCATGGAACACTTACCGCAAGCTGAGCCCCATACCGAATCGTACGGGCTGGACCTCTTAAAACGAGGGAAGGGGTAATCGCGTAATCACACGCAATGTGTCCAAATATAGCTGGCTGCCTATAGTTCAGGAGGCCGCCCGGTCATACATATATATTTCAGACAAAAACGAGCATACCAACGACCATCATCGCAGCACGCGTCTATATACCATAGAAGCCCCCTCGTACGTCGAACGAGAGACATAAAAAATTAAACCACCAAATATGGCTGGAAATCATCCCACCTACATGCTGAGCTCAACCGACGAGATGTATACCCCCCGGCACCCCCACAGGACCACGAACGATCGCCACGCTGCATGCCATACAGAGGAAAAATGGGTTTTTACCGTATCTATGGTTTTTTTTTTTTTTTTTTTTTTTTTTTATTTCTTTTTTTTTTGGGTTAAATTTATGTTTTTTGTTTTTGTCTTTTTTTTTTTTTATTTTTTTATTTCCTGGGTCTTTTTTTTTTTTGTTTTATTTTTCTTCTTTTTATTTCTTTAATTTGGTTTTGTTTGGGGTTTTTGTTTGTTTTTCTTGTTTTTTTTGTTTTTTTGGTTTATTTTAATGTTTTATTTTGTTTTTTTTTTTGTTTTCTTTTTGTTTTTTTGGTATGGTTTTTGTTTTTGGGTATTTTCTTTTTTTTTGTTTTTTGGTTTTTTTTTTTTTTTTTTTATTTTTTCCCTTTAAAATTTTTTTTTTTATTTTTATGGTTTATTATTAATTTGTTTTTTTTTTTTTATTTTTTTTCTTTGTAAATTTTTTCCTTTTTATTTTTTTTTTATTTTTTTATTTTTTCCCTAAATTTTTTTTTGTTTTTTTTTTTTTTTTATGCAAGGGTAACGCGCACAGCCTCGGCAAGTTATGAAGTCTTCGATTGGGGCATCTCGGCGACATCCTCTACGGAAATAATTACCGACGGAAAACGAAGACAACACGCTATGTACAGTAGGGACGCACGTATGTATTCTGAGGTTCTCTTACTTGGCGAGCTCCATATCTCACCGAAACAATAGTTTTTTAAATATAAAATGTTCCTATATACAGAGACCATGTTCCAACACTCTGCTATGAGTGCTGGACCCAGTCGTATATACGTAATGTTAAAGATACATGTCATATCATCGCCCATTAATTAGGCGTTTTCGTAAATAAAGTACTGTTTACTGCAGTAGCTAATCCATACCAGGTATTATACAATAATTCAAGATATTTAACTAGTTTTCGCCTACGCGGACACGAGGACCACGATAAACCTCCACCGAGAGATACGTATATATCACCACCCGTATGTAAAAGTCCGAAATCCACAATCAACCCACACCGATAATCATATACTGTATATGATAGGGTTAGTGGTGAATGGGATGAATTAGTTCATTCACGATTCGAGCTGATGCGGATTCACGAATCTTGACACAAGAGGCACACGATGTACAAACGGTTCCACGGCCTAGGACTACCACAAAATTGTAAAAAAAAAGAGAAAAACACATATTATACGTATATACGATTTTGGATTGTTCCTATTTTTTGGACTGAGTCACACAAGCACAAGTGCACAAGCACAAATGCCCAAACCGTGCTACCCCCTATGGAAGCACGCCTCTACAGCACAAACAAAACCAAAACAAACCGTGGAGCACGTGTCGACTATCCCAAAGGATCGCTCGAAGTCGGAATCGGCGGCGAAAACCTCCGTGTCGTCCATGGTACCGCCGCACCAATCCAAACCGCAAATCCCAGAGAATGGGACATCCTGGTCAGGGTAGTACAAGACGAAGTGGATGCACCTGCGAGACGCCCGCGATAAGGTGCATAGGAGGACGGGGGTGTGTGGTGACGTTCTGGGAAGAGGTCAATCGAGAAGTGCCGCAGCTACGTATGTATGTGCATTTCGTTGGCTGTGGATAGGCGATTTCCAAGGGAATACGTAAGCATCACGAGCTCTGCCGCATCGCTGGCAAGTGTTGAAGCTACCGCCAAGTTTCACGCATGCGTGTGCTCCTCCAAGCGTATTTGGGACGGTAGCAGCGGCAATTTAAGAGAACGAGGCGCACCATGCCCCATGCCCCATGGTGCCCTTGGCGCATGCGACGATAGAGGTGCACCATGTTTTTTTCTGATGTCCTCACTCAAGGAGCGTCATACCTCACCGAAAAAATGATTTTGAAGGGAAATACGAGGGCTGCCGGATGAGAAATATCATGACCGAAGTATACTCTGAAACGTTATTTGTCACAAAAATGAGAGTCCGACGAATTTGGGTTAAAGATCCCGATCGTTCAGAAAACGATTCAGCCAAAAAGTGCTACCTCTACCGTAGCACGCGTGTCTTTTTCGATGGCCGATACAACTCCCCGGTCCCACGTCGTGGAGGCAGAGGCTGATCAAAGCAACCCCCAACCTGTTTGGCTCTTCGGCATCAGTGAGAGCAGTTTCGACAACACGTCGAGAATCGACAAATTCGTCGGGACCGCGTGCTACGATAGATGTACGTTTTTTGGCTGAAACTGTTTCTGAACAAGGCAGGGTTTCTTAACTCAAATTCGTCGGAACGGTTCCATTTTAGGGTCGCAATGTTGCTTCGGCCGTGGGATTGTTGATCTGGTACATACATACGAGTGACACTTTTGACGCATGCTAAGATTGAGGTGCACCATGTTTTTTTCTGAGCTCCTCACTTAAAAGGAGCGTCATACCTCACCGAACGAATGATTTTGGAGGAAAATGGAAGTGCTGCCGGATGCGAAATCTCATGACCGGAGTATACTCTGAAACATTATTCGTCACAAACAAAGGAAAGCCCGACGAGGTTGGGTTAAGGAGCCCGATCGTTCAGGAAACGATCCAGCCAAAAAGTGCTACCTCTACCGTTAACCGTAGCACTAGTCTCTTATTTTCCTCCAAACTCAGTGTTTGGGGTGGGGTAGAGAGCTCGTCAAGTGACCACCTTCACCGCCGCATGCGTCCGGGTTCGTCGTGAGCTGTGCAACGTTTCTCGCCATGAAAACGCGGGCAGAGCAACTTACATCTCGTTTTCAGACCCGAAGCCAAAGGTGACGTTGTCCGAGTCCACCGAGGAGAGGTCGGTGTCGTAGTAGCAGCTCGTCTCAAACCGATCCCCTTTCTGGATATAAAGTTGTTTCGTGTGAGAGAAAAAACAGCGTTTTTACGGTAGATTAGTGGAGGAAGAGCGGAGGTAATTACGGTTGGTGTGGGGAATGGCGACAGACAGCAAAACGGATACGTGGGCAGCAGAAAGAACAGAGAGCCGTCAAACCAGTTATAGGACAGTGGACGCATGCTACGATGGTGGTCCCAGTGACACTTTGTGGCTGAAACGTTTTCCGAATGATCGGACTTAGGGCCCCCCATATTAACGAATATAAAATAAATTCAATTTGGAAAAAATAAAAATTAAATCCGCTTTCATTGGTCAACACACGCACCAGCACCAAAGATTAGGATCATGGGGTGTAATCTTTGGTGCTGGTGCGTGTGTTGACCAATGAAAAGCGAATTTGATTTCTTTTTTCCTAATTTATGTTTTTTTAGTCGTTAATATGGGCCCTTAGCCCAACATCGTCGAAGTTTCATTATTGTGTTGTAAATGTTTTCACACTATAATAGACTCAGGTCATAGAATTGTTGATCGGGTTGATAGCACATTTATTCCTGCAAAACCTTTTTGTTTTGGCGACGTATGGTATGGATCTCCTTAAGTTAGGAGCCCAGAAAAATCACGGTGCACCTCTATCGTAGCATGCGTCAGTGCGTGTATCAGCAGACTTCACCAATGGAACAATAGCCCTCCCTCCTCCCTCCGCCACAGTACACCCAAACTGTGCTCTCACCGGAAGCTGACTAGTGCTCCCGCGGTAGGGGCGCAGCAGAATTTTCTGAGCCCCCCCCATGAGGAGCTCAATATTTCACCCGAAACATGACTTCGGAAACATTCGTTCGCACAACCCGACCAAGCCTTCCGATGCGGTAGGGTAGTCCGAAAACAAATATACCAGTAAAATATGAATAGTATCCGGTGGTTACTCACATGAGGAGCACAACTGGTCCGAAAATGCTGAGCCTAAACGTGGTACCCCTACCGTGGGATTGCTCTGGATCAGTAAACTTTATTTACACATACCAACATCGGGATGCGGTAACTGAACACACAACGATTACGGCGAACGTTACGACCTTTTTTTCTGACTCGAAGGGTCCCCCTGGCGTCGATTGGCGACGACGCTGCTGTAAGCCAAGTCTCTCACTGCGTGAGCTATACAACCACCATACCGTTTTTGTTTTTGTTTTGTTTTTGTCCGTCACCAATCATGCTGGCGGTCTTGTTACGTAATTCGTGTGGGGCTGAGAACCTCAACTCCGCACAAGGGGAATTATCGTATTCACCGACGGACCGACCTGAATAGTCTCGCTGTCGTTACTGGTGACAATGTGGAAGCCCGCCTGCAAGAAGGAGTAGTACTCGACCTCGGCAGAGTGGACCATGACCTCCTCGCCGTCGCCGTTGTTACGGTACTGCCGAGTCAAGAGCCGCTGTCCGTTCTCGTGCATGTGGAGGCCGTGCGAAAAGACGGTCACTTCGTCATCCTGTGCGTGGGTAACAGCGTATACGACACGTATGGGCACCGGATAGGGGGTGCGGCGTTGGGTGCGGTAATTTTCCTCCACGTGCTCGTGAAAAATTCAACACGTGCAAAATGGACGGAGTCGAGCCAGCTTGAGCTGGAACCAGTGTCGCATCCGACCTCACTGCTCCTATATCTGAACGGTACTATTGTATGGTGGGGATCCTTGACGAGAAATCGACCGCAAATATAGAGGCTCACGGAAAAATGTCCGCTGATCACTGCCTGCTGCCTACGCTACATAGGAGAAGCTGTTACTGCAGCTATTCGAAACCAGCCATCGCTCGGACGCCAATGGACCAAGAGGTTGCAAAAAGACGGTAGTACTATATCAAACGAATGTACGTAAATGAACAACGTCACGGTATTTGATCAAAGCCGGCGAAAATGTCAATATGTTCCCGCTTTTGACGTCAATTCAGCAACTTCAAACAAAGTGCGCGCCTCCTTATCCTACCTAGTGAACAAAAACCACAGTAAATTCTGCACCTGAAAGTACTCCTCAGAGCAAGCGCCCGGGCACTGGAAGGAGAAGCAAGACTTTCCCGTCGGCAAGGGTTGTCCCAAGAGCTCGAGATTTGGATCGCCCAGCTCTAACACCCCCATGTTGATCGGGCGGAGCTCCTCCGTGTAGTACACGCGCACGCCGGAGTCATCGATCAAACCCTCGACCTCGTCGGGGTTGTTATAGTGCACATCAATCTCCAGAGACAGAAACCTCCCGGAGGCGTTACCGAGTAGAAGACCCACGTCGTCGGGGAAGACTGTGTCCGTCGATCCGGGAGCCCAGACAAAAATATCCGCGAACGTTACGTTTTCGCAGATTGTAGAAGGAGTGGACGTCGTGGGTGTTGTGGACGTCGTAGAGTAGTAATCGTCGTCCCCGCCGCCGCCGCACCGGTCGGCGCAATGGTCGACGGTATACGCCCGGACCACGAGATGGTGCACATGTTTCGCGTTTTCGCTGTTAACAATTGCTTCAAACCCGATCGCGTGGTACTGCGCCCGTATGTTGCCGTTCAGGATCGTGTCGTACGAGGGACAAAGCGAGACGGGCAGGGGGGTGAGATCGGAGTAAGGAGGGGCGGCCACTGATTAGAAACACACGCCATTTTGTTGAATCATAAGTTCAACGAGCTCGACAGGACAACACGCCGAGAAAGGACTAAGGCGGCCAGGTTCTCGCCGACGAAGGCTTCGTTGTTTTTGAAGGACAATGCTGTTGTTAAGCCCTCACCCCTGCGTTACAGGGCAGGCTGGTATGGGTTCGTTGAGCACTCCGGGTGATGAGTAAGCGTTCCTGTAGTCAACCTAACGCGGGGGGCTTGAAGCTCTGCCAATGCGCACGTCTTGCATGCAGCGCCACGCAACACGCAACACGGTTAAACAATGTTTCAGTCAAGATGCGCCGAGCAGAGCCGTTAGCGTCCTGCTCCCGGGGCATGAACACTGCTATTTTCAGTTTGATCGTGGGGTGACCCATCCAATCAACCTTTTTGTGCAGGTGCACCGACGAGGTGTGGTGGGATGCGTCTCTCTGCTACGAGCAGTGACCTGTCGGATTTGAGAGATATGTATATCTTGGTCTCCAAACGCAACGGAAATGCCACGCCAACCACACCAGGCCCCCACACTCGGAACGGTTTACATTTTCCGGTGGAAAAGCGACAGCCTATCACGGAGGCACAGACACTATCACGGGGGTAAGGGGGTTGATAGGGGGGAAGCAAGTTGAGGCAACGAAAATATCCAGCATGTGGGTCGCCAGAGGAGGGCCGATGATGGGTATCGCCGTCACGTCATACACGGTCGTATACGATGCGTGCTACGATATAGATAGCACTTTTTGGCTGAAACGGTTTCTGAATGATCGAGTTCCTTAACCCCAAATCGTCGGACTGTCATTATTGTCATTATTGTCATTATTGTCATTATTGTCATTATTGTCATTATTGTCATTATTGTCACTATTGTCATTATTGTCATTATTGTCATTATTTTGTATCAGTGTTGTTCCTTGTTTGCCTCGGCCGTGGGATTTTCAATCGGGTAGCACGTTTCCTTTCCTCCCTTAATGATCACTTTGGGGTGAGGTATAGAGCTGTTCAAGTGACCACCCTTAGAAGGCAGAAACATGGTGCACCTCTATCGTAGCATGCGTCATACATGCGATGGTATTCCGTACAAGTGATACCAGGTATACCGTAGGCCAAACGAGGCCTAGTCGTACGCACCTTGTCGAATGCAGGCAGATCCGATGCCGGTATGCAGTTGAGTTCGTACCACGTCCGAGTGGCCGGGATGGGGAAGTCGTGCTACCCGGTTATCAGAAAACACACGTGTGGGGGCACGAGGGTCGGGTCGAGGGTGCTAGCATACAAGGGGAAACACTGATGCTTTTTATAGGCCGTGGGCACGCTGGAATCGATAGGCTCAGTCCATGAGTCATAGGCCTACGTTTGGGGCGAAATTAAACGGCAGCCGGCGATGCAAATGACGAACTCCGAAATTCAAGGCGGCATGAGCACGGATTCGTCCGGCGCGCTGCGGACGCATGAAAGCCGTCTCACTGTGTGGGTCCAGCAGCCGATGGGACCTTGGTTGCGCTTCATTTGTCGATGGTCGAGTCAAAAGGGCAAAGCGAATTGCTGAACGAGTAAATATCATTACTCGAGACTACGTTTGACAGAAGGACGCGTGAAAACAACGCACTGCATCAGCTTTGACTGCCCTCCCATAGACTCTTACCATCCTGACGTCCAAATAAGAGACCGCGGGGTTGGACGTGAGCTGGACGATAGGGTTGAGTTTGGAATTGTCCGCGCCGCCGTACAGAACCACTTGCCCCTTGGCGATGTTGCCGGCATGGTAGCTGACCGTATCTTGATCACCCCAGGCCGTAAGGATTCGCGTGGCCAGAGCTCCTGTCGTCGTTGTTTTGTCGGCGCGTGCATGACGCGCGTCTTCAGTTTCGCTTTATTCCCGTGAGGATGAAACTCAACTGAGATAACTTTACTTTGTATCCCTACACATACATCAGCCGTGGCGTTCTAAACTGGCTTGAGATGCAGGGGAAAACGACAACAATCGCAAACCTCACGTAACTTTACTAGACTACCAGGTAGTATATACTTACTTCAAATTCGTCAGCCGTTCCGTTACAGACTGGTTCGAGATCCAGGGGATGAATGTATGTATCGCAACCTCTACGTGGGATACTTAGTATGTGCCTATTATATCTCACACGGTATGTATATATCCAAGCAATGGCTCTCCTTGTAAGGCTCAGGCTTTGAAGGATAACTGCGTGGGGTATTAGGTCTTGTCATGGTGTGGAGTACTGATGTAGATATGGTCCGATCTAGCACTCACTAAGTCTGTTTGGACGAGATGAAACACCAATTTCGACTTCATGTCGAAATTTATGTACGTCTGAAAGCTACTAGTTTAGTGTCATTGTTATTATGTCTACTAGGGTCCTTCAAAGTACAGGAGATACATTGCACCTTTTGGACTGCGTTACGTAACGGTAACGAGTAACCCATCGCTTCGTCATCCCCACAGCTACGCGGTTAACCAGGGCACGCGGGTTGGAAGTTGCAAGTGTCATCGGAGGCATGTTACGGCAAGAGAAATAGCATGTTTTAGCCAAAACATATCTGATCCACAGGGCTCGTCAGATGTGGAGCTACCCAATAAGACATTTCCGTGTCGTCGCATAACCAAGCCATGGGATTATTCATGGGTTTCGTACGTATCTTGAACTTGTTTATCGAAATCGTTTTTTTGTGATGTTTAGAGCAGTCTCGAGAAAAATAGGATGCCAGCCCCACCGTATCGCACGCGTCATCGAAGCGTCCCCGCAGGACATGTCAACCCGGGAGTTGCTAGAGATAAACAACGCTAAAGCGATCCCGCTTGAACCAAACAAGCATTACAGTAGTAGATCCAACATGACCGAAGAACCAGAGGCTGCGACACACCGCGAGGCGATAGACAACACGTACGTACACACCGTGCAATTATCTCAAAAAGGCGAACCCCGGAGAGAGGGGTACGCACGGCAACCTGTCGACCGCCCAGACACAGAAACACGTGTACCCGTATAGGACAGTGTATATCACACCTCCTGGGGTGAATTTCAAAGCGAAGTTTCTCCATAACCAGGGAGGCACAGACAACCAAAAGGCGGCCTTCGGAGCATCTCGTCGACATCTTTCCATAGACGGGTCGCTCGGGGTTAGCGCTTGAACGTGTCGTCGAGCAAATGAGCGTTGGGTTTCGTCCGAGGGGGTGTGGTATACAGTGTCATATACGGTAACCACTACTTCCTCCACCATCCACCGCCGAGATTACTATCACGATAACTCTACATTGCTGGCTATGCGGTCTATTGACGCTCACGGCACCACTGATGGAGCCCTGCGCTCTAGAAACCGGTGTGGGTAGCATCATTCGTGCTCGCTTGTCTATCATCAATCAATCGATATATATATATATACATATATATTGCAGCGCGGGGTACTTGAACCGATACCGTAAGTCTGCAAAGCAACGCTAATGGGCTGTTACACTTCAAGCTCAGCAAGTCACGATTCGGCACTCGAGAAGGACAAATAGAGGCAGAGAGAGAGAGAGAGAGAGAGAAGGGAATAGAGAGAGAGATGTAGCGAGATAGAACAAGGGAGACAAAGCACGTACAGGGAGACAAAGCACGCACCACGCTCAACGAACACAAACTGCCTAGGGCCTGTCGCTGGTTTGCACAGTCGGTGTGTCCCTAGTTTGCAACAAAGCACCTCACCATCCGCACTGTCGTCGAGAAACGCGTGGTCTTGCGTGTCACCCGTGTTTAGAGCTCTCTCGGCCTCAAAGACCAGGCTGTCGGCGTCGGCCTCTGTGGACACCAGAATCCAGTCCTGTGTGCACTCGTCGGTTAAGGGGGTGCCTGACTCGATCGAGTGGGCATCCGTGACGTTGCCCGTCTGCAAGAGAGAGTTGTGCGGGTGGGGGTCGTGGGTACAAGCATTAGTAAAAACCAGACAGTCGTTCGTTTGTTTTGTTGTTGGTTTCCGTTGCATGGACGCCACCACCCACCATGTGCGGTTGGCGTGATGGCAGGATTACTGTAGCATCTTGCAATATTGTTTGACGCATGCTACGGTAGAGGTGCACCTGCATACAGGACATTATTCTGATGGTGGTATGCGTGACGCATGCTACGGTAGAGGTGCAGCACCTGCATGCAGTACATTATTCTGAGGGTGATGTATATGTATGACGCATGCTACGGTAGAGGTGCACCTGCATACAGGACATTTTCTGAGGGTGGTCGCTTTAAGCGATTTTTTTCACCTCACCCGAAGACTGTTTTTAGATGAAAAACAAAAGTGCCGCCCGATGAACCATCCCGTCGCCTGAGCATAACATGCAAACAGTCTGCAACACAAGAATGGAATTTCGACGATTTTGGGTTAAAGAAGCCGCTCGTTGCGAAACGATTTCAGACAAAATGCGCTACCTCTGCGTACCGTGGCACGCGTCTTTTATTATTGGGTTTTCTTGTCAGTATTGGCTTCGGACGAGCGAGCGAGTTTGAAGGTATTGCTTTTTTACTTCGTGAATGCAGCACACGATCAGCTCGAAATAGAAACGATGCAGACGTCCACCGAAACGCTTGACGGATCCACGAATGAATGCTGCCGTCCTACTCGTTCTCGACCGAGAGATGATAATAGGCCCCTGTTGCATATAGAACGTTCAAGGTGAATTCAGCTTGCGTTTTGTTATGCTGATGTTATCATAATATAGCTGGCGGGCGGATGGTCGAAAGGCGTGGCGAGCGCTGGCGAGAGACGGTGGCCAGGAGAGCGAAGGGGGGAGGGGAGGGGAGAGGGGGGCATGGGATACTGAAAAAGGTTGAAGCACAGACATTCTTCCCCGCCGTGTGCGACAACAAGTAGCCTTAATCTCCGGTGTGAATTGTTTCGATTAAATACGTACATTAACTAAATATCCTGAGTTTTTGTAATGTGAATTCGTTGGTTCCCACCTCCGAGGCACACCCAGCGAAGAATCTATAAAACGTAATGAGGCCTTTTTCTTTCGGGGTTCGTTTACGAAAACACGGGGGTCATGACCTGCGTTTACCAGCGACTTCAGATCGGAGCATGGATGAGCCATGTTTCGATGCCCAGGCTCACCTGTGTTGCAGTGCCCACAAAACCAAAAAAAAACTCTGGACACAGACACTGGAACCACACCTGTCCAGTTTTTTTCCTGTAGGACATTCCGTAGTTCTGCTCTAGCTCCGAACTTTCCCATTAATCCAATATTTGGCAAGGCAGATATGAGCTCCTTGGTGCACTCCCGTGAGTGTGCCAAAGCGACAGCAGTTTCCGCGCCCTCCTTCGATGCGGACCTCGTCGCTGAAAATTGAAAATGTGGTTCCAGGCGCTTGAATTTGTGGATTCCAGTACTGTAGCCCAGTTTTTTTTTTCCCTGCCGTAGAACGAGCTCGTGCTCGTTCTACAGCATTGTTTTTTTCGAAAAGTACCTCGTGCTCGTTTTGCAGCAGGAAAAAAAATACTTGAATACAGTACGTGAAACCGCATATTCAAGCGACTGGAACCACATTTTCAAACTTCAACGACGAGGTCCGCATCGAAGGAGGCCACGGAATCTGCTGCCGCTTTGGCACACTGACGGGAGTGTACCAAGGAGCTGATATCTGCCTTGCCAAGTTTTGCATTAATGAGAAAGTTCAGAGCTAGGGCAGAATTACGAAAAGTCTTACAGGAAAAACAACTGGGGTAGACGTGGTTCCAGTATCTCTTTGTCAAGAGATTTTATAGAATCGTGTTTTTTTTGTGGGCACTGCAACACAGGTGGGCTACTGATATCAGAAAATCAGGAGGGGATGTGGATGATCCCCGGTCGTTTGTACACACGACCCCGTTGGATGTGATTAGTAGCTCGGAGTCACGCACGAGGCTGGTTTCGCCCATTACACCCTCCCTTATCCAGGGCCAGAAAACAAGGGCTGTTGGCAAGGTTCCTTGTTTAGGTGAACTGCAAAGTAATGTTGATTGCGGACAAGTTTCAAATTCCTACATCGTCGCTGATCGCTGAAGCAGGCGGCGCGACACCCACGTATGTTTCCAAGTCGGTCGAGCCTGTAGCGCCGATGAAATCCCCTGTGCCGTCGCTTAAACGTCGTACGCACATCCTCTCGATCGGTGGGGACGGCAAGCCGCCGCCTTTGTCGGTTGTAACAGAAACGTCGATTTGGTTACCAGCGTGGTCAGAGTCCCATCGTGAGGATGCAGACTCCCGAAACCCGGCTGTGATAGACAGGTCTGTGATGGACACCCCAGTTTGTTTTGTTTTTTTTTACAAAAATTTCACCGTTTCAGAGGGGGGGGTTATAAAAATGAACCCCTCGCCAGAAATCCCCCGCTAAAGTACACGCAGGACCGCATGCGAGACGCTCGCGGGCCGGCAAAGCTTTGATAGAAACGGGTTCCCCGCCATCGTTTGTATCGTATTCTGTTTTCGAGAATATGCTTGCATCGGGCGCTGTTTCGCTGTCAGCAGTTCAGCGCGTCTGTGAGCGTCAATGGTCAACATATATTTGATCACAGTTTAAATCGAAACACGCAGCAGTTGGCCAGTATCGACGGGGTTATATTTTGCTCGGCTCCTGGAACCTTGGAGTCCGACCGAAGTGGTGGTTGATACACGTGGATGTCAACTGCCTCTTGCCCTTTTGAATAATACTAGTCTGTCCCCGGGAAACACAATGAGTGTCAGTGTTGTCTCTATCGATCAATCAGTTGGATAACCGTCAGCTCATCGGGGTTTCTGACATAACCTAGGGTATAGATCAGGTTTAGTGTAGGATAATGTGGTAGAACCTACAGTCGTTTTCCGTTTCCGCAACCGTCGCATCCAACATAACACCGATCGATGTCGTACGCGGGCATCGGTCGAACGATACGGTTAGCAGCTCGGTATGTCAGCGAGAGGGAAATCCGAATGGTAGATAGACGGTCGTATAGTAGCGTGTCAAGCCGCGAAAACACCCAATTGGTTTTCTGCAGCTGATTTCCCTCCCGCTTCCATTTTTGGTGAGGGAGAGGGTATCGTTCGACTTTCCAGATCCATTCCAGGAAACTTTGAACGAACTCAAGTATTATTATCGTACGAATAGTCGATGTTAGAAGTGAATATAGATAAGCATTACTTTGTCAATAATGTTTTGTTGGTGTGCCGAAGCCTTATCATCAACGATGTAGGAGTCGACAACAGGCGTTTCCGAAAGTACCAACGCCTCGCCGCACAACGCGCGGAATATCGTTGGCGTAGCACTGTTTACTGCCCGACGGGTTACGGTTTTACTCCAGAGCATCATAAACCGGCAGGATATATTGACGAAAGGCGTGAAGGAGCCCGCAAGTATGGCATGGCGGATATTAGAGGACGGCGGCTAGGAAGCATCCCCAGCGTCGGCCCCGAAGGGGACATGTGATTACCCTACGCCGCCATATTTGTTTGGTTGGGGAAATGTTTTCACGGATTCTGGGTGGGCCGGTTGCATGGAACTATGGTGTTTGATTGGAATCGCTTGCATCAACACCCCCAGAATATGTTGAAGCAGCCGTTCGGGATACAGGGTTTTGAGTGGAACCGTTGCATCAACACCGCCAGATTATGTTGAGGCAGCCGTTCGGGATACAGTGTTGGAGTGGAACCGCTGAGTCAACACCGCCAGATTGTGTTGAACCAGCCGTTCAGGATGTGATATTTGGGGGGGATTGGAACAGAGAACTTCGACACCGCCAAATTTTGTTGAAGTTAATGCTCGGGGAAAGTTTGATTAAGAAGCGTTCGACGATTGACTCTATGTTGGCTGCAAAGGTAATTTCTAGGTTGTCACTCCACGAGACTTTGAGGGGCATAACTTGGTTACTAAATTGCGCCTGACTCGCCGTTTAGAGAATACTTACAGGACCGTTGTTTCAGCAATGGTTTCACGGACAGGGTTTGATTTGGAGGAAAAGGGGACGGAAGAATGATGGGGAAAGATTCACTTAAAAAAAATCTGATTGCCGTCAGGTTGCGAACGAGGTTGGGAACTAATAGAGGAAAATAGTAGGATGGGCTTTCGATTAAGTTGACGCATTTTTGGGGTTTAACATGAGAAGCTAGGTTTTCAGTGGAGAATTGGGTTCTGAGATTTGTGGAATTCATTAAACGTTTCAGTAATACTCAATTTTGACTATCGCCTGTTAAAAGTTGAGGGTTATTGACACTACTTCTTACGTGCTGGTCGGTTGCTGCTTTTGAGTAGTAAAAACACTATTTGTTTATTTGTTTATTTTTTCCATTCCCTTCATTATCTTCGCACTTCCGCCTTTCTCCCTCCCTATTAGTCGTAACTCAGATCCGGGGTCACAAAGTAGGCTCCTTTCCCTCCTCCCCCACTACGGTTCTTGCTTTGCATTTATATCGCGAGAAGATTTCAGCGCTTTCTTCCCTCGTCAACTCTCGTTGAATTTTGCTTACCCACGCTATAATATGCGCTCTCGACAGTCGGTGTCATTTGAGAATAACAACCTCCATGGGGAAAATCGAACCCTCGACATATATTTACTCCTAAAAGCTAGGGAGAGAGAGTGTTGCAATACGTTTCAACATTGATGGATACAAGAGAGTTGAAAGAAGTTGCTTATAATTTTATTGTAGGAAGATGAGGATGAGGAAAGATTATCTGAAAAGGGGTATTAAATTTTATGGGAAAATAATACAGTACCAGGTACAAGATACCCGTGTGTGTGTGTTCTTCACATTAAACCTTCCTTTCTACCCGTCGACATCCAGCACACCCAGTGTCCGTGCCGATTCTTCATCCTAAAAAGGTACCAGTTCTGTGGTCACAAAACTACGACACAGAGATACTACACTCAGTGCAGTAAGCAGAGCAGACAATGCAATGCCATATACGACAGGCAAGACCTACCCTGCTAGCAATCCAGGTGTATGCAACGACAGTAGCGGTTGAACAATGGTTGTTGCTGGTTCATCGGTTTCCGTAATTAATTTTGCATTTGAGGATGAAGGGTCGAATACGTCGTATGATATGATAAATGGATAAACAACACCAGTACGATATGATTGGATGGAGAAAACAAGAAATACATAAGGAGATGACGAGTAGAAGAGGATGAATTTGAGTGGTCTCGAGTTGCGGGAACGCACGCATGCGGTCAGAAGTTCGTTAGCTTGGAGCCTTCTTTTCTGATCGAACGACGAGATAGCAAGCCAGCGGGGTCGGGTGAGACTGATGTAAGCGAGGATCAAGCGAGTTCAGTCAGTATGCAAGGATTGGTAGGCGGCCAGTGAAGCAGAAGGATAAAGAAAGCTCAACTACAAAGGATTTGTCAATCATCTCATAAGAGTTGAGCCAGAAATGCATGCATGCTCCACACGGAAAAGACGGAAGAACCTGCTCCGGTTTGTGATACATTTTTAGTGGACAGTTGATAAGGCCACAGCGCCTCGCTACAGTTAAGAATTTCATATTTAAACTCAGCCTCGCGTCTTATTTCCTCTCTAATTTCAGGAGAAATGCTCAAATCCAATTCCCTCATTGGGAGAAGAGGCGCAAAACGCCAAATTCTTGAAAATCAAATTCTTATTTTGCAAAGGCGTTCAATGCGACCTTTTTTTTCTTGAGCGGTCGTCAACATGTTTTTTTTCACATGGCATCCATCACTCATAATTCACAAGATATTCAATAGAAACACGAATAATGCTCTTCAGGACTGCAGGCATCAAATATTATCTTCGCCACCTTCAACGATTCTGCTTAACCCATTCAGAACTGAAAATAAGCTCCTACACTGATTCCAATCAGTTTTCCCCAAATATGTGGTACCAGTTATATAGGGGGAGGGGCACCTTCGGTCATGAAAAAAAAAAGAGTACTTGAGTCTTAAAACAAATGTATACATACGTATTGATATTTCGTTTTTTTTACAGAAGCAATACTATTTTTGGTACAACAACACCATATCAGTACTCCTTACGGAAAACGGCATAGCCCCAGTTCGAATGCTCAGATCTGCGACCGACCAACGTATAGCTTGTTCGTTATACGTAGTCTCTACGAGGCATTGTGGCCCTTGGATCTGCAAGGGAGGGCAAGCAATGCTGTGTTTGCATCACGAAACGAAAGTGTCCGCAGCAAGAGTTTGATCGTTTCAGAGCTCCTGTCTGGTATCTAAATTCTGCTGTGGCCACGTAGGACGCCACGGACGTTAGAACTAGAGGCCCGGGTAGGTTCGCCGACTATTAATAGTGCTCCGCGTCCTCGTCGAAAATCTGAGTTCAAACAGTATCAGCAGCCGGAGAAATTGCCATTTTTCAAATTCGTCTTGGGTACCAGGCGTAAGGCGAGTCGTTTTCGAGTAAGAGGCACTTTTCGGGATGAACAAAGCGTCTGATCGATACGCCTTCTGAGACACACATAATGTTGACCATGACCTAGGCTCTCTAAAAATACTCATCGGTCGCTATTCTAAGCAGCAGAACTGGAGAAATGCCGTTTTCCGTACGTAGGGAGTCATGAATATGTGGAAATTATACCAGAAATAGTATTGCAACTGAAAAAAAACGGATTTTGTTTTTATTCGCTGTTATATTTTTGGCCCGAAGGGGCCCCTTAGGGCCCGAATTAACGAGTATAAAATAAATTCAATTTGGGAAAAATAAAATTCAAATTCGCTTTTCATTGGTCAACACACGCACCAGCACCAAATATTATGCCCCAAGATACTAATCTTTGGTGCTGGTGCGTGTGTTGACCAATGAAAAGCGGATTTGAATTTTTTTTTTTCCAATTTGATTTTTTTCTTCTTCGTTAAAACGGCCCCTTAAGGGATTAAGCACTACTCCAAGGGCCTGCAGGCACCCTAGAAGCAAGCAGTGCTTAATCCCTGCTTCTCTTCACACCGAAATAATGGGGGGGAAAAAAGTGTTGCGATATTTTATTTTGCATGTTTGTAGAGGGGAAAGGATTTTGTTTGGCGGGAAAGAAATGGATTATTTTTGGCGGAAAAAAAAAAACAAATATACGAGCTGATTCCAGGAAGAAACATAAGATTCCATGTTCGCAACTTTGCACGCTGGTTTGTGAGAGTTGGAAAACGAAATTTGGCAGGGGTGTTCTTCATGACAGTACGATAAAACGTATGCATGACCATTTTTTATTTTCGTTTTTTTTACCTCTGTACGTAGTTTTTTCAATTTTCGCGGATTGTTTTAGCAACTTTGATCCTATATAACTCATGGTATTTTTTTGTTTAAAAGAAAAGCCAAGTTTGGAGCCCTTTGTGATGTTGTGAAGAACAACCTCGTCAAGTTTTGTTTCGCAACTCTAAAAAACCAGGGTGTAAAAGGGATTTCCTAGAAGTGTATTGTTTCCCCTAAGGTTTCAAATTTGCTCAATACATTTTCCTAGGAATTTGGCAGGCGATTCTTACCACAGCCTAAAAGGCTCGCAGGAAGAAAAAACGTGACATGGATGTATTCCCCTTGTTGATGCGATCCTGACAAGACTTCTAAAGTCGAATTAGTCAGCGTATTGACCGATAGATGTCCTGAATACTACTATATAGGGTTTACTATAGGATTACTGCAGGAAAGCTATCCCCTATGGAATAACGCCTCCCGAAGGAAAACCAATATAACCATATCTCGCGAACTACAACTCGTACGCCAAAAATCTCTTCACCGATGTGTTCCCCTTGGCGATGCCGTCATGCCGATATATGTAGTGTTCGAAAAAGTAATGAATTCCGTTTTGTATTTCCCGAAGAAGCCATCTTATGTTTCTCTCTGGAACCAGCCCGTATTAAAAACCTCGCCACTTGGGACGGTTTTGGAGCGCGGAGGCGGCTTGCCTGGGGCCCTGATGTGGCCTTGGGGGGATGTTTGGGCAGTTTCTTATTTTTCAGGGGTGCAGTGTATTCAGCCAGATTCTCCCCTGCCGACCCCTACGCGTATGCACTTCCGAATTTCTGATTATTATTTCCTTCTCGAGTCCAGCACAAATGCTTACCTGTGAATTCTCAAAGTTCCTTCTATCCCAGCCTGACATTCATAACTGCCACATTCTTAAGTGCTGTCGCGTACTGTAGTGAGAGTGAGACTCGCCAGACCGAGCGAGTCGAGCCTACTTATTATTGCAAATGGGATGAAAAAGAAAGAAAAAGTGATGTCATACTGTACATTTTATACATACACGTATAAAATACTTTACAACAGTTTGGCCTGCCCCGATCTCGGGGTGGGCCGGAGTCCGTCTGGACCTACGACGGTCCCCGGGCGGCCACACGAACACGAGACACGGTAGAGAGGAACTTCACGCGGTCTGGTAGGTGAACTACTGACTGCGCGGGGTGGTGGCGATGGTTTTTATTTTCAACCCCGATGCCGAGGAGTTCATTCCAAAAGCAGAGGGGGAACATCGCCACAGCGGAGAGCGCAATGCGTGCAGCTAAGGGAGAGGAGAGGCTGGGCATCGCGTGGGTAAGCAAACACCCCGATAGCGAGGACGCGAGTGTCGGGGTTGGAATGGGCTGGGACGGCTGAACCCAGCCATTGGAAACGAAGGCTTGCACCGGGCTAGAAAACAGAGAGCCTACATCATGATAAAAGGAGGAATACAGAGAAAAAGACAAAAAAAAGACGGAGGGGTCAGACCGCGCGTAGGCTAGCAAAGTTGAAGTTTGCAGCACGCGTGGCCCGAGCGAGACAGAAGGAAGCACGTGTGTGGTAGCTACCTACAATGTGCGGACCCTGGCTGTAAAAGGGAAAAACGGGTATTGGCGTACCGAGTGCGTACCGGCGAAGGCCCGACAACTTGGATGTGACTTTATCGGTCTGCAGGAAACAAGGAGACCTGGGAAAACTGGCTTCTCTGCAGCAGGATACCGGGTCTTCTGCTCCGGACAAGATGACACGGAATGCAGGCAAGGATTATATGGGGTTGGTTTGGCAGTGAAGGAAACGATATGCCGTAAGTCTGTTTATACTCACCAGTTGATTGACGAACGCCTCATGTCTGCGAGGTATGCGCTTCGAGTTGACTGGTGAAAGCGTTGCTGTTAACCTAGTCGTTGCCTATGCCCCAACGGAAGCTAGCCTCAACACACAGCTGAAAGAGGATTTCTGGAAGAGGTTGGGACATATGGTCGAACATATTCCAACGAAGAAATGCCTGTTCGTACTGGTAGATGCAAACGTACGGACTGGAAAGAGAACGGATGGGTGTGGGGACGGTTTTGTGCTTGGAGCATACGGACGTGATGAGCTAAACAGTAACGGTAAACGCTTGTTGGCATTCGCTTCAGACAACAAGCTCACTCTCACGAACACGTTTTTCAGCACACGTAAGGGTGGAATATCCCATACGTTCAACGGTATCAGCAGCCGCAACGACCAAAAGCGGATTGACTATATCCTAACTCGCCAAGCACACCGATCTAGCGTGTGTGATGTGAAGGTCCACCCCCAGCCTCCGCCCCCAGCCAGGGCGGATTCAGACCATAATATCGTATACGCAATGGTCCGCCTCAGCGGCCGTTTTGCACCTAACCGACACCGTGCGAACGAAAACGAAATTCGGCCTTTCGATCGGCAGAAGTTTAGATCTGACGGAGAATGCAGGCGGCGAGTAATGACGCGGATCCTCTCCAAGCTTCCATTCCTACCCCCGCAACCGAACAGTATCTCTGAACTGGCCGAATCCTTTCCCGGCATAATTCTTGATGCAGTAGCGAAAGAGGTACCTTCCCCGCCACGTTGCACACACAAACTCGGGTGGTGCGAGAATGCTCAAACCGCGGCCGCCTTCAAAATAGCATGGGATGCGAGGGATGATGCCCGACGATGCATGCGTAGTGAGAAGGACAAAACTGCGTGGAAGACGCTGAGGACGGCGTGCGCGAATCTGCGAGGGGTGATTGACGCAGGATTACATGCATGCCTACTTCGAAGAGTATCTCGCCGAAACGGAGATACTCCTGGATGCCAACGATTAACGGGGCTTCTACAAGCACCTGAAGGGCATGGTGGGGTTGGACGGTCGAAAAGCGAGAAGCGAGCAGTTCATCATGGACGAGGATGGCACGCTACTGAGGGACAAGGTGCGCATTCTTGAACGTTGGACGGGACACTTCTGACCTCGAAATCGCCTAATCTTGATCCAATCATCAGCGCCCTATTTCCACAACGACCGTTGGCACCATCGCTTGGAGATGAACCGACCACGGATGACATAGCCGCGGTAGTCCGGGGTATGCCAAACTGGAAAGCGGTCGGACCAGATTCCCTTCCGGCCAAGTTGCTGGACCACTCCGAATTAATCCGGTACCTACACAACTCGCTTGTCAATGTGTGAAGAACGGGTGACGTCCCCCAGCAATGGAAAGATGCGACCATTAAGGTCCTTCATAAAAAGAAGGATCGATCCGATTGCAACACATACCGAGGGATTTCGCTTGTTGCCCATTCAGGCAAAGTATTGCTGAAAATGGTCGCGTCACGTCTCAGCAATTACTGCGAGGCCGAAGGGATACTCCCCGAGGAACAGTGCGGTTTTCGCCCAGCACGATCAACAGTCGACATGCTATTCGTCGTGCGTCGACTGCAAGAACTCGGACGAGCCAAACAAATCCAGCTGTATATGTGCTTCATTGACCTGCAGAAGGCTTATGACTCCGTCGACCGAGAGTTGTTGTGGGTGGTGCTCGCACGCTTGGGCATACCAGAGAAGATGTTGACCGCTATCCGCCAATTCCACGAAGGCATGCGAGCTCGCGTGCGTACGGATGACGGTGAGCACTCTGAATGGTTCGATGTC
>MEHQ01001558.1:120193-174819 GCA_008828725.1 Saccharina japonica
GTTAGGACAACCAGGTACGAGGGTGCTCGGCGGAGTGCCTCGCTCACGAGGAGCGGTGGCTCGGACGTCGGGGTGCCATGCGTCAGGAGAGAATATGTTGTCCAAGGTGTATATTAGAAACCACCATCATGAAGATGAAGAACTGACCGAAGTCAAGTCCAGAACTGACCGAAGTCAAGTCATGAATTGAACGGAGGGGGCTTCACCCCTCCGTCCCACATGATACCCTTACCAAAACCCACCCGGGGAAACCAAAATCCCGCCGCATATTCCAGTTACACAAATCACACGTATGTATTCGCACGATCAGACACATCAGACATGGGTGCGACTTATGACGAACGTACGACCAACGGTTGTGACGAACACAACAAGTTCCCGTCTCTGCTATAAAAACTGATACGGGGACCATGTCACACCTTCTGCCATCTCATTCCCACTCTAAAAACAAAACGGTGTCAAGAGTCGATACTACCTCTGCCGCGCCCCCCCCAGTGAACACATCAACGGAAACAAAAAATAGAATTCAAGGACTAGTCGAGCCGATATCTGGCCACACGATCTATCATTTCGTTTCTGCATTCGTCGACAGCTGTATCACTACGGCCGCCCCTGCCCCCCCCCCCCCCCCYCTCCTGGTCGCCTCTCTTGACGTCCTCAGCTGTATGCCGTAGCCAGCTCCTCTCCGCTTCGGCCCTGTGCCACCTCGCCATGAAATGGTCCGCCGCCTCGCCAACGCCCCGATACCACACCCCCCTCTTTTTAGCCGCCCTCGGCCATAGTACCGTCTCTGCTCCGAGCAGTAAAGGGGAGCTTTCTGTGGAGCCCTCTGTCGCTCGAAAAACCCTGAGGTCATCTGCTAGACATTGTGCCCAGTTCTTTTCTGGTCGGCCAGGCCCCGGGTTCGTCCCACCGGCGATCGTCCCAAACATCACCCGCCTGGTCAGCCGCTCATTGGTCGTGCGCTCTACGCCCCCCGCAAAGAGGAGGCGTCGTTTGCGGATGGTCGTCTCAACGCTCTCGCATTGTGCCTTCTTGAGAGCCTTGGCGTACGACATGAGATGGTCGGTGCGTTGTCGGTGCTGGAAACCAATGAGCCGTAGGAGGAATTTGTGGTGTGCCGTTCGGAGCTCAGCGAAGTGCTCCTGGCCAAGGGTCCACGTCACACACCCGTACAGCAGTGCCTCCATCACCTCGGCTTTTAGCATGCACACCTTTAGAGTGAACGGGGCATCCTCCATATCGGACAGCTCCCGATTGAACCGATTATAGCATGCCCATGCGAGTCGGATGCGTCGTTTGATCTCTGGCATAATGTCCGCGCTTGCGACGACAAGACCACCAAGGTACAAAAACTGCGTCGTCTGTTTATACCTGTGGCCCGCTGCTTCGATGACGAGCGGTGAGGTCCGGAGTGCTTGGTTTGGTGTCCGCAGTAGCATATTCTCCGTTTTCTTTTCGGATACGGTGAGACCAGCTGCTTCGAAAACGGTCACAATAACGGTCATCATCTTCGCAAGCCCTTCCGCCGATCTAGACACAATACCTGCATCGTCGGCGTACAGCATACCCATATTGCTCTCCGTACACGTGCTAGTGGGTCCTCTCTCACTCCCCCCCCCCCGAGGTCCTGCTCGAGGTGAACCAGGTTCCTCAAGATGTCTGGGTCCTCACTGAAGCCTATCAGTACGGCGTGTATCACAGCAGCGAAGAAGACATTGAACAGAAGCGGTGACAGCACACATCCTTGCCGCAGTCCCTGAGTACAGCTCGTCGCCACACGCTCCCTCCTCCTTTGATGGCGAAGCCAGGTTACTGAGACAGTACAGCTCCCTCTAGCAAACATACCTAGGGCTGTGTACGTAGTGTCCGTCCACCTTTCTGATGGCGTCTGCCTCCGCGCACAAAAGTGAGATGGACATTGCTGTCTACACCGACGGCCAAAAAGGCCCGTGCATCTGGACTTTTGCGCCTGACGCACCAGTGCCGATCCAACTCTACCGCTGCACACGCTTCGCGGCGGGGGCGCAGCAGCAAGACGGTATCGGTCCGCTTGAGGGTGAGTCTAGCCTTGCTCGCTAGAAAGACCCCCCCCCTCGCTATGGGCCATGCCAAAGCAAAGACCTTGCCGAGGCAGCGAGGGGAAAAAGGGTGCTGGATGTCGACGGGTAGAAAGGAAGGTTTAATGTGAAGAACACACACACACACGTGGGCTCCGGAAATCAACCCATATAAACATTCGAGGGTGATATATACCGGTATCATATAGGTGCCGGTTTAAACCGGTTGTGCTGTTTATCCGGTTTTATCTGGTTTTCGGTTAACCGCGGTATGAACCGGAGACATAATAATAGTTAGTTCATGTGAACAATTACTACGCCTTATTATGCATTACACTACATATTAAACACTGCTACTATACTGTGTACTGGCAGTCAAATACTGGTGCAGGTGTTTTTCAGATTAAAAGCAACGAAGCATTTGCCCGGTACTGCCGGTTATAACCGACTTTCCGGTTTAATCCGGTTTTATCCGGGTTTTCAAACCGGCAAAACAAAACGCGGTTTTATAATTAAAAACTCTTAAAATTTTGCTCTCACACGTCTCACACGCCTGCTCTTTGCTGGACTGCTGGGTGTTCAAAAACCGGTTTGAACTGTTTTTTTCTCCAACAGCAGTACCCATCTGTACACTTGACTCACCGACACCTCGTAGAAGACGATGTCGGCACCCTCCATACCGCCCATCTCCGAGACTCCAAAGCCAGCCCAGCCGGAGGCTTCCTTGGCGTGAACCGCCACACGGATCGTCTCCAGGTCCGTGTCGATGGTCCAAAAAACATCCAAGTTGGCGTCCAGTGATACATTCCTAGCGTAGGACGAACCATCGAAGTTGACGGCGGCGGCGGCGGCGTTGGCCGCGAGGATAACCACTGCCACCGTCGATGTGACGCCAGCCGAAGCGAGTCGGCCTCCGAATAGTGACTTCATCGTTTTTATGGATGGTCAGTTCTCTGCGTTGCTGGTGGTGTATTTCGCACGACCCTTGGAACGACGCCGTTTATACTGCCGTGTGTGCTGCTCTGCGTCGTCTTTTGCGTCGTCTGATGCAAAAAGCAAGAATGTGGTCTCCCGTGCGCCGTTGTGCTGGATGCCAGGGAGTGTGTACACTCTGTATATAACTCGCGGGGTTTATTTTTAGAACCAACAGCCCGTCCATCCGTACGTAGTGGCCTCCAAAACAATACGCGGGATACGGTGGTATCCGTCCCCTTGCTCAGGAATATTTTCAGGAGAACCAATACATCAGTGTTTTCAAATCATTAGAGTCTTCCACAGTGTAGATATAGAACATTCTGGGAATATTCCCCATAAAAACAGGCGAGAAAACAAACAGGACTTTGTTTGCTCCCCTGATCCCACCCAAACCTGATCCCACCCGGATATGATCCCATTTGGGACCCTGCTCCCACCCACAAGGTGCAGAAATATAATTAGTTCTCCGAAGGAGCCGCCGGAGGCCGTGAGCGCGAAGCGCGAACCGTATACGGTCAAAATTCCTCAAATTCGTAAAATCGCCGATTGCAAAAAAAAAAGTATTCGCAGCCACCACGTGGAATCGAATATGGAGCTGGGCACCATAGACCGCGAAGCTATATTACAACCACCACTGACCACGGGAATCGACCGCGTCAAGTAAGTGTTGGATGAGTTTGGAGAGATGGAGGTACTGGATTGAGAGACCGGCACGGCAGACAACAACAACAACAACCCCTACCTGCCTCCTTAAATGTTCGGGGTATTTATGGTCGCAGCACGTATATATAGAGAGCCAAATAATATTCCCAGTAATTTCCAATATCTACATTGTGTAGTACCCAGCTCTTTCAAATCGATCGGCATACAGCAACAACAGCAGTGTGTGTGTGTGTTCTTCACATTAAACCAGTACAGGCAGGGGCGTCCAGAAAAAAGGAGAAAACGACACACCACACCCCCAGAGGTCGGAATAGAAAACCGTTGCAACCGTTGTGATCACATGATGAAATAAGAAAATGGAAATAAAAAAAAATCCTTATTTTTATTTTTTTCACTTGGTTTTAGTAACCCCCCCCTAACAAACAAAAAATTCTGTGAGATGTCGAAAAAAACAATCGACCACCCTCGGTACAGGACACCTATTAACAATAAGAAACAGGAAATCTGGTCCAGGCTGGATTTCTTATTTGAGAGAGGGTGCTTTCTACACTAATTTCAAGATAACGACTCCCGAATTTCTCACTTTCCTCTAAATCTCAGCCTGGCTTTCGTATTATAGCCTGTTTCTTATCACAGGTGTCCTGCCCTGTACTGTACTACTACTATACTACTGTATTATCTAATGATAATATATGATATACATTCAAAACTGAAAAAAACGTCCAACACTAATTCCAAGTATTTTGTCCCCAAATTCGTGGGACCAGTTCTTAACCCATTCAGAACTGAAAAAATGTCCCACATTAATTCCAAGTAGTTTGTCCATAAATTCGTGGGACCAGTGGGTAAGGGGCCCTTCGAGATTGTGGTTGACTCGAAGTCCCGAGGGGTTCGCAAGCGAACAAAAAGGAGAACACAGCAGGCAGGCGCTCGTCCCTCGAATATCTGTCTGTGTGTTGTGTTTTTCACATTATATTAAAAAAAAACTGTGCCTGTTCCTTCTACCCGTCGATATCCAGCACCCCCAGTGTCCGTGCCGTTTCTTCGTTATGTTAATAGAGAGATACAATTATTGTTGAGGCATCATTAATAGTCCGCTGGGCTACTACTATTAATAACTGTAAAAAAAATGACCCGTCAATTGCGTCAACCCACTCAATCTCTATCGGGTTCCGCGGTAAAAGAGTAAGATTATCGAGGGGGGTAAGGTTGTGAAATGTTGCTTTTATATACCAACCTACCCCTAGCCCCCCCCAAATTTAATCACGTGCCAATAAGGCCTCTAGTATAATACCGTCTGTGAAGTTTGAGAGCAAACAAAAGCGTTAAAGGGTTGGTGCCCGGGTTTCAATGGATCGAACAGGCTATTTATAGGGTCAAAGCGAAAACGCAATAAATTAAAAAATAAATTAGCGGGCGATGATTCCGAAAACCCCCCCCCCCCCCCCCTGAAACAGCTTCGATCGCAGAATGCTGAAAAACCGGCGTTCCACTGAGGGTACGTTTGGGGTGGGGATCCGAATCCAACGTCTGGCTTTTGCTACTACTGTATGTAGTTAAGTAGCGATCGATGCTATATCGTCATACAGCTGTCCAAAATATGCAAAAAGCGGGGGGATGGCATTGAAATATTTCCCCTCCCCGGGAATGTGTTCCACATACATGTCGATTTAAGCTCTGGAGACATTATAAAATAACCCTATTAATAGAGTAATTTTGGGTCGGGGGTAACGAAGATCTCATCAGAATATCGAGCAATCCCACGGTAGGGGTACCACCGGATACTAATATTATTATTATTTCACTGACACGTTTGTTTTTTTACTACCACCGCATTGGAAGGTTTGATCGCGTTGCGCGAACGAATGTCTCCGAGGTCATGTTTCGGGTGAGATATTGAGCTCCTTACGTGAGGAGCTAAGAAAAATCTGCTGCGCCCCTACCGTGGGATGAATCTATCCTGGTTCGGCAATGCAATCGATTAATAAGTGTACAAAAGGCTGGGCTTTTACTAGCCATTTAAAGATTTTTGAGAAATTTGAAATTCGGATCCTGTGGCACCAGTTAGTTCTTGTCGGAGCAAGTTTCTAGGTGAGTGGCTCTACCCGCCCTAAATCGACCAAGCGGAGTCGATTGACGCGAGGTCCACAAAACAAAAAGGTTGGGAATGCGGCGAACTAAAATGTTCAAGGCGAAGGGGAACTTTATTTTTTGTTGACCTTATTTAAAACGTCGTTTTTGGACGTTTCAGAATCAACCACGAAGTCGATTTTTCGAATTTTGTTTCCATTCAGAACTGAAAACCGTATCCCACACTAATTCGAAGTATGTTGTCCCCTAATTTGTGGGACCAGTTCTCAAGGAGGGGCAATGAATATTTACCGCGGAACCCGCCCTTATGCCTTATAGAACTCTCCCCACTTCCGGCACAGCTGAGTCTTTGGTCTTCGCATGATGAGGCCGTGCGTGCCTAGTAATAGTCCGAAGTTCTTAACAATCTCTGTGGACTCAAGGAAGAAGAGTGAGTGTGTTTATAAGGTTCTTAAAATGAGGAAATTCGTTTGAGATTCGAACTCACCACCACTGCAACCCAATCAATGTCCTGCTGACGATGCCATTTATGATGGAAGACATTACGTACAGGTAGTCCCTTGGGCTGCTGGTGAGCAGGTTCGCCGATCACCCACCCCCACCCAATACAGACAGTACAGGACACCTAACTAACAAGAAACTGGGAAATTAGGTCCAGGCTGGGGGTTTCAAAATTTGAGAGAGGGCGCCTTCTACATCAAGTTCAGGATAACGACACCCGAATTTCATATTTTACTCCAAATCTCAGCCTGGCTTTCTTATGAGCCTGTATTTTTACCAGGCGTCCTGCACTTACTACTGCTGTACCGCAATTAATTAGGCGTGGCTATCGTTTGGTAGAGGGAGAGAGAGCGCTGTGATGAGCCAACCACTACTACTGCTATGACAACCCATCACTACTGCTATGCGCTGTGATGAGCCAACCACTACTACTGCTATGAACAACCCATCACTGCTGCTGTGCGGTGGTGAGGTGGCTTTGGGTTGTGGGAGGGAGAGGCAGTGCGAATCAACCATATCATGGATCATGGATGTCTTTCATAGCAAATGGTTCCGTCGGTACCACGTCATTACTTGGGTGGAACTTCGCTGATGCGTCGGCTGGGGCGTGGTGGGTCGTTGGGCCGTCTGTTGTGGTCGAACAGCCCGGCCATTTTCGGGTAGGTTGGTTTACGAATCAGGTACCTCTTGGGGGTTGAGCAGTCAAAGGCGGGTGTATCCGGTGGGAATGTGGCCACCGTCGGGTGGTGTGGCCGGCGCTGGCCAATGGGATGGCGCCCTGGGGTCGCTGCGGTAAATAAAAAGCAATGAATGGTACCCTGTTTTGTCCACAGACCGGTACAAACCGGTACCCTGTTTTGTCCAGAAACCCATCGGGTATACCCGATTTTGGCCACTTGCTCTCAGAATAAGCTTCGAAGTCCATTCATAAAAACAACCGAGTTTTAAACGTATCAACTTGAATCTAAATGTTTCTGCGTTAATTCGGGCCCTTAAGATGCCCCTTTCATACGAACCATAATATATCCATAGGAGTACGAGGTATATGTAAGTGAATCGTACGTATATACGGTCGCCCCGGTAATCTACTATAATAGTGGCTAGGTTAAAATACTACGATTATTAAGAGTAGCATTGATACCCGAGTTCCAAACCCACCGCTGTGAAATTTTGCCGTAAAGTCAAACTGAAAAGGAACCAATTAACAGCCGATTTTCCTATTTAAGAATTGCCTTTCCGATGAGAATGAAAATAGATTTTAGTACTTTGTTGTTTTTTGTAAGAGTTGTATTTCGCTCACAATCAAAATTTAACCTACAATATATGTTCCTCGACGGTAGGTATCGATCCACGAAAAAACAGAATGAAAACAACCTCGACAGGCTCGTCAAACAGAGAATGTAAGGGAATTGGCATTTATTGGCGCGGTACCACCATAAATCCTGATGTTCTTGGATCTTCGATATCTTGAGACTACTGCCGATGCCGGTTTCGATTTTTTTTTATTTGCCGTCGACAGCTGTGTTACAACTGACAATATAGTTTACAGAATACTTTTTGACTGTGCGGGGAGTCTATCTCTTATAATTAAAAACCCGATATTTTCGCTTTTCGTTCTCATCGGAAAGGCAATTCTCAATTAGAAAAATCCAAAGGTGTGTTCGGTAGGGTACGTACCGAAGTATACCGGGGGTATTTTCTCGGTAAATACCGGTACCCGACACTTCGGTAAGTTCGGTATGGCCTCGATACCGGTACCCGACACTTCGGTAAGTTCATTATTTTTCAATACCGGTACCCGACACTTCGGTAAGTTCGGTATTTTTCCAATACCGGTACCCGACACTTCGGTAAGTTCGGTACTTTTTCAATACCGGTACCGGACACTTCGGTAAGTTCGGTATTTTTTCAATACCGGTACCCGACACTTCGGTAAGTTCGGTACTTTTTCAATACCGGTACCCGACACTTCGGTAAGTTCGGTATTGTTTCGATACCGGTACCCGACACTTCGGTAAGTTCGGTACTTTTCCAATACCGGTACCCGACACTTCGGTAAGTTCGGTACTTTTTCAATGCCGGTACCTGACACTCCGGTAAGTTCGGTACGCCTACCCAAATATACCCTCGGTACCGGTATACCCTCGACCATAATACCGGCGGTGATCGGTGCGGCCTCGATACCGGGGAATCGGGTATGTATGCAATACGGACACACATTATGCATTTATTTGTGGCAGCAGCAGCAGTCTTCTCTACATTAATTACTTACGTGTGGATATGTATCTGGTCCTTGGTGCTGCAGTGACGCAGCGCACTCATATCACACCCCCCATGAATGGATGTAGACACAACACAACAGCCGCAGAGAGTACGGAGCGAAAGGATAGCTGATATTATCACCAACTCGCGCCGTTGGGGCTCGAGATGCTGCCGAGGCGGTGCTACGGCACGCTCTGCGCAAACTTCGTGTGGTAGAAGATGCTTCGACTGCTCGCCTGAGAAATTACTCGTATCATGCATCCTCTATGCGAACTTGACATCTCGAATCCATCGCTGCTGTAATTATAATCAAACGCGGGTGTACCAGCAGCAGCGGCAGCAGCACAACGCGAGGTCGCCAATGATCTCAACCGTATACCGAGTTTCGAAGTTGGGAGGTTGGGGTATAATACGAGCTTCAAGCGTAGCACTCGATGGCAGTGGCATGCGTGGGCTGCTGTATCAAATATATTGCAAATATCAAGCAGTAGAGCCCACAGCAGCAGCACATTGCCCAAGTAGAAGCTGCTACTTCTGCCCCTCTGCTGCGGTGTTCTGTTGTTGTTCTTGCTGTGGGGTTGGGGCTGCTGCTAACCGTGCTGCCGCTTGCTACGTGGTTGGGATGGGGGCGGCGGCATTGCCGTTTTGTCCGCCGTTGCCGCAGCCATCTGTTTGTTGTTGCTATATACGAGTACACATGTATTTAGAGTATATTCGGTAGGGTACGTACCGAACTATACCGGGGGTATTTCCTCGGTAAATACCGGTACCTGACACTTGGGTAAGTTCGGTATTTTTGCAATACCCGACACTTGGGTAAGTTCGGTATTTTTTCAATACCGGTACCCGACACTTCGGTAAGCTCGGTATTTTTGCAATACCGGTACCCGACACTTCGGTAAGTTCGGTATTTTTTCAATACCGGTACCCGACACTTCGGTAAGTTCGGTATTTTTCCAATACCGGTACCTGACACTTCGGTAAGTTCGGTACGCTCACCTAAATATACCCCGGGTACCGGTATACCCTCGGCCACAATACCGGGGGTACCGGTATTTTCTCGGTAGTGTGCTTAATACCCTACCGAACACTTCGGTAAGTTCGGTACTTTTTCAATACCGGTACCCGACACTTCGGTAAGTTCGGTACTTTTTCAATACCGGTACCGGACATTTCGGTAAGTTCGGTACTTTTTCAATACCGGTACCCGACACTTCGGTAAGTTCGGTAGCGCGGCACACACGACTACCCCCGGATATTATACCCTACCGAGCTTGCCTTTGGAACAATCGGCTCTCAATTGCCGAGAGAGCCTTCGTAGCGTGGGTAGGCGAATTCCACGCGTGCGTGTCGACGAGGGAAGGAAATGCTAGAACCTTTTTGCAATAGAAATGCAGGGCACGCACCGTAGTGAGGAGGGAGAAGAACCGCCTACTTACGTGACCCCGGATCTGAGTTACGAAGGAAAGCAAACAAGAGAACATACGCAGACTCGCAGGCCAGCAAGCAGTTCCGGGGGGGGGTCGGGGTGGGGGTGTAGCACCGAGCTAAAAGGCAGAATCCGCCACCAAGCAGAACAAAATTTTGCACACGTGGACATTTAGCTCAAGCCACAGGGTGTCGGTGCCGGACCCTGTGTGAGGTCGTATTTGGTGGGACCCTGTACAGGGTATCACACAGTAGTAGGTGCCTTGATTCACGGACCCTGTACAGGGTTCGACCCATGGACCCTGTACAGGGTTTGACAAACCAACGGACCCTGTACAGGGTGGACCAGGACCCTGTACAGGGTGATAGACCGGCCCTGTACAGGGCCTGATGTCAGTGACCCTGTACAGGGTTTGACACAGACCCTGTACAGGGTTTGGTCCTTTTGCACCCTGTGCAGGGCTTGGACATGCACCCTGTACACATGCAGATATACATAACTCTCGAAATAGTAAACACGTTTGTTATTATTGACCGTGCGATGCCCCCCTCCCCACCCCCCCAACTACATCCTACAACCTACATATATCAGACTGATGCAGAGAACAAAAACTGAGTCGTCACGAGTTGGAGAAAAGCAAGCAAGAAGTGCATGTCAACGCCTTGACGAGGCACGAAAACACAGCTAATAAAAGCAAAAATAACACACACTGACGTGTGTTTCAACATTTGACCGTTTTTTCTACCGAACAGTCTCGATAACCCCAGCATGGGACTACGGCCATGCATATGGAGTGAGTAATCCCCGAAGTTGATACGAGGAGGACTCTCGAGCTCCAGCTGAGCAACCTGCCAGTCTTCGTGGAAGCGCTTTTGAAACAGTTGGACTCACGCTACGAATGGTACGTATATCGACGCAGAGGACTAACCGCCATATTCAACAGAGACAAATTACAAGATCTGTATCGCAAATAACACGTGCACAGTATACGCGGCAAAAGTCAACAATCATTCGCTCCCTCTCGCAACACGCATAACCCTTCTGTGCCGTTTGCATCCAGCCCTGCTTGTACAGGAAACCGCGCCGACGTCCTTGGGCCGAATACTGTTGCGAGATACTAGAAAGGGGAAGGAAGAGAGCACGAAATCGAACGTCGATATCAAGTATGAGCAGCGCAACAATAAGCCAAATGAAGTCAATGTAGCGCTGCGACTATATTGCTGCAGATATCATACGATCGTAGTCACGTTATGCAGGCGCCGGCTGCGCAGCCGGGCCTCCGCTTTGTATACCCGTACAGTGTAAAGGGAGGGACAAAAGTCAGACCACCAAAACGTAACGTACAGCAGTAGTACGAATATCACTACTGGCATACCTGGCATACACACGTACATATGTGGTGGTAGGTACGGAATCTGTTGTGTTGTAGACTCGTACACACCTACTTGGCGGAGGCTGCCGCGCCTATACTTTATGCCAAATCTATTGCTTGGCAGGGTGATCTCTTCTGTAATGCCAGCTGTTGTGCTCAACTTTACAACCTACTGCTGCATTACAACGTCAACGTTCAAACATCAAGGCCGTTGGGGATTTGAATTTTGTACCGGTACAGCAGTGCGACTACGAAATACAAAAAATACTAGTACGTGTATGTTTGACTCTGGTATCATGTACGAGCCGTTATATACTTTCGGTGCATCCTATTTGTGGTCGCGTCAAACGTCTTCGTCGCGGAGAATGACTGCAGAGTGGCGAGTTGAAAGCTGATACCCGAAACAACATGGACGTACCTGGTAAACGATAGGGACTCCGAGCAAGGAATGCCCCTGGTCTCCGTTGGGTGAGGGTACGGCATCATCAAGTTGTGCGCGACCACAACACACAATCTGCTTGCTACTGCTGCTGCTGTAGAATAGACGGCGTAAAAGCGACAAGGCGGTAAGCTCCGAATACCATGGGTGCTCTACCACGTTGAGCCAACTCGCAAACCCTTACGATGGTAGAAGTACCGATAGCCCTGGTGCTGTCCGCTCGTCGTCGCCGTGCAAGTCCGATCACCTAGCTTTGCCGCCGCGGTTCGATACAACACATCTGCCCAAGCATCATCCCTTCTAAAAATAGTCGTGTGTGTCCAAACCCCATCACAGCCAGCCTTCTCCAGTGCGCATGGTTTGGTATAACCAAGACCCCCCCATACCAGCTCTCCCCCAGATTCGCGCTTGACTACTCCTCGGTGATTGGAGCTCCTATCAACGAGAGCGCCGTTGGTTGGTGCCTACGGCATTCGTTCGAAGCAGCGATAAATCGAAATGCGTACCACAACGGCACAACGCTCGAAAAAACAGGGGTTTCGACTATTTTTATTCAGCCTCAGACGGGGCGAAAAGCCAAATTTCAAATTTTCAGAATATTTTCAGAAAATATTTTTCAGAATTTCCTCTTGTTACTCGGATTTTCTGTCGGGCTACACCTACACCCTGGTACAGGGTCTAAGGTCTAACACCTGACAGGGTAGTAACCTCTTGTGGCAAAATGACACTGAGAGCTAGTCCAAGAGTCCTGTGCACAAGACCCTCGCAAGAGCCTGAGCTGCATAGTTAGGGTCTGTATGATTGACCTTTACAGGGGTATGCCCTGTCAAGGTACGACATGTGCTAGACCCTCACAGGGTCGGTCTATTGCAAGGTCCCATAATATGTGATGACCCTGCCAAGCTTAACTAAGGGTATTTACTGTTGACGCTGTTCAGGGTGTTGGTCATGTCAAGGCTGCATGATTGACCCTGTACAGGGTGTTGACCCTGTCAAGGTAAGCCCTCCAGACCCTAACAGGGTGGGAGTGTCTGTGTTACCTAGTGCAAGGTTTCGATGCTAAATACCCTGACAAGGTCCCAACCTTGTCAGGGTCTTTAGTGTTGACCCTGTACAGGGTGTGGACCCTGTCAAGGTCTGCCTAAGGTTGACCCTGTGCAGGGTTCCCTGTGCCACCCTTAGGCAAGGTGAGCCCTCCGTGACCCTGTACAGGGTGAGGTGTCTGTGTTAACCTATGCAAGGTATCCTGTTACCTCGACCCTGTACAGGGTGTAGACCCTGTAAAGGTCTGTGATTGACCCTGTACAGGGTATCGGCATACCTGGTACACACGTACACGTATGTGGTGGTAGGTACGGAAGTCTGTGTGTTGTAGACTCGTACACACCTACCTGGCGGAGGCTGCCGCGCCTATACTTTATGCCAAATCTATTGCTTGGCAGGGTGATCTCTTCTGTAATGCCAGCTGTTGTGCTCAACTTTACAACCTACTGCTATTACACGTCAACGTTCAAACATCAAGCCGTTGGGGATTTTGAATTTTGTACCGGTACAGCAGTGCGARTTACGTAAAAATACCAGTACTTCGTATGTTTGACTCTGGTATCATGCACGAGCCGTTATTACTTTCGGTGCATCCTATTTGTGGTCGCGTCAAACGTCTTCGTCGCGGAGAATGACTGCAGAGTGGCGAGTTGAAAGCTGATACCCGAAACAACATGGACGTACCTGGTAAACGATAGGGACTCCGAGCAAGGAATGCCCCTGGTCTCCGTTGGGTGAGGGTACGGCATCATCAAGGTGTGCGCGACCACAACACACAATCTGCTTGCTACTGCTGCTGCTGTAGAAAAGACGGCGTAAAAGCTACAAGGCGGTAAGCTCCGAATACCATGGGTGCTCTACCACGTTGAGCCAACTCGCAAACCCTTACGATGGTAGAAGTACCGATAGCCCTGGTGCTGTCCGCTCGTCGTCGCCGTGCAAGTCCGATCACCTAGCTTTGCCGCCGCGGTTCGATACAACACATCTGCCCAAGCATCATCCCTTCTAAAAATAGTCGTGTGTGTCCAAACCCCATCACAGCCAGCCTTCTCCAGTGCGCATGGTTTGGTATAACCAAGACCCCCCCATACCAGCTCTCCCCCAGATTCGCGCTTGACTACTCCTCGGTGATTGGAGCTCCTATCAACGAGAGCGCCGTTGGTTGGTGCCTACGGCATTCGTTCGAAGCAGCGATAAATCGAAATGCGACCCAACGGCACAACGCTCGAAAAAACAGGGGTTTCGACAATTTTTATCAGCCTCAAACGGGGCGAAAAGCCAAATTTCAAATTTTCAGAATATTTTCAAAAATATTTTTCAGAATTTTCTTTTACTGATTTTGTCGGGCTACACCTACACCCTGGTCAGGGTCTAAGGCTAAGACACCTGACAGGGTAGAACCTCGTTGGGCAAAATACACTGAGAGCTAGTCCAAGGTTCCTGTGCACAAGACCCTGCAAGCCGTTGATGCATAGCTATTAGGGTCTGTATGATTGACCTTTACAGGTAGGTATGTACCCTGTCAAGGTACGACCTATTAGACCCTCACAAGGTCGTCTATTGCAAGGTCCCATAATATGTAGATGACCCTGCCAAGGCTAACAGGGTTTTACTGTTGACGCTGTTCAGGGTGTTGGTCATGTCAAGGTCTGCATGATTGACCCTGTACAGGGTGTTGACCCTGTCAGGGTAAGCCCTCCAGACCCTAACAGGGTGGGGTGTCTGTGTACCTAGTGCAAGGTTTCGATGCTAAATTCCCTGACAAGTCCCAACCTCGTCAGGGTCTTTAGTGTTGACCCTCGTACAGGGTGTGGACCCTGTCAAGGTCTGCCTGATTGACCCTGTACAGGGTCTTGCACCCTGCCAAGGTGAGCCCGCCAGACCCTGACAGGGTGAGGTGTCTGTGTACCTATTGCAAGGTTCCTGTTATCGACCCTGTACAGGGTGTAGACCCTGTCAAGGTCTGAATGATTGACCCTGTACAGGGTATTGCACCCTACCAAAGTGAGCCCTCCAGACCCTAACAGGGTGAGATGTCTGTGCACCTATTGCAAGGTTCCTGTTATCGACCCTGCACAGGGTGTAGACCCTGTCAAGGTCTGCATGATTGACCCTGTACAGGGCACGAACCCTGTCAAGGTAAGCCCTTCAGACCTTACAGGGTGGGGTGTCATCCTACCTAGTGCAGGGTTCGCTTTCTCAAGACCCTGTCAAGGTCCCAACCTTGGAAAGGGTGTACTTGGTTGACCCTGTACAGGGTGTAGACCCTGTAAAGGTCTGAGTGATTAACCCTGTACAGGGTATCGACCCTGTCAAGGTAAGCCCTCCAAACCCTGTACAGGGTGTAGACCCTGTAAAGGTCTCCGTGATTGACCCTGTACAGGGTATCTGACCCAGTCAAGGTAAGCCTCCAGGCCCTGACAGGGTGAGACCCTGTGCAGGTCTCCCCAACACCTTGCCAGGTCTTCACCCTGTGCAGGGTCTGTTGAGGGTACCCTGCACAGGGTGTTCCAGACCCTGACAGGGTGAGGTGTCTGTGTACCTATTGCAAGGTTCCTGTTTTCGACCCTGTACAGGGTGTAGACCCTGTCAAGGTCTGAATGATTGACCCTGTACAGGGTATTGCACCCTGCCAAGGTGAGCCCTCCAGACCCTAACAGGGTGAGATGTCTGTGCACCTATTGCAAGGTTCCTGTTATCGACCCTGCACAAGGTGTAGACCCTGTCAAGGTCTGCATGATTGACCCTGTACAGGGTACGAACCCTGTCAAGGTAAGCCCTTCAGACCCTTACAGGGTGGGGTGTCATCCTACCTAGTGCAGGGTTCGCTTGCACAAGACCCTGTCAAGGTCCCAACCTTGGAAAGGGTGTACTTGGCTGACCCTGTACAGGGTGTAGACCCTGTTAAGGTCTGCGTGATTGACCCTGTACAGGGTATCGACCCTGTCAAGGTAAGCCCTCCAAACCCTGTACAGGGTGTAGACCCTGTAAAGGTCTCCGTGATTGACCCTGTACAGGGTATCGACCCTGTCAAGGTAAGGCCTCCAGACCCTGTACAGGGTGCAGACCCTGTGCAGGGTCTCGCCCCAACACCTTGCCAAGGTCTTCACCCTGTGCAGGGTCTGTTGAGCGTACCCTGCACAGGGTGTTGACCTTGGCAGGGTGTCACAGCATACCCTGTACAGGGTTCGACACCCTGTACAGGGTCGTCACAGGGTCATCACAGGGTGCCGACCCTGACAGGGTGTCCACAGGGTATAGCCGAATGTCCACGTGTGAAGGAAGCAAACCAAAAAGAAAGAAAGAAAAGGCGGTACAGGGAAGAACGGAAACTGTGTCGAGTGAGAGAGCATTTGAACGGTTGGAATGGAACTTGGCACCCCCCCCAGGAGTTTCAGGCTGGCTTTAAACACTTCCCTATTTCGGAGTTCGCCATTGTGATGGCCGGTTGTCGTCCAATCTCGCCGCAAACAAACGTGGGCGTGGAGCTCATGGACTGATTTCAACGGATCCCAAGCGTTGCCACCCTGTCCCGCACCAGTGGAGAACTGGCACGTAAAGTGTATACATACGCGCAAGCTAACTTTAGCAGAGAGGGCCTTCTTCGGGTCATTTCCCGAAGGTTTCGGGAATCGTGGTGAATCAACCACACAACAACGGTGTTACCAACGCAGAGCAAACGAAACACCGTCATCGGATTTGGTGTAGACAATAGTTTTGTCGTGTGAAAATCAGTGTGGCCTCCACCCCCCCCCCCCCATGACACCTGGTTTATGCAGGATTAGTCTCTGCGTCTGGCACCATTCGACCATGTCGTCACACGGTACCAGCACACGCGTGCGTACACAGAATCTTAGGAAAGCTTGGCTTTTTCAGCGGGTTTCAACGAGAAACCGACCGAGAAACCGAAGGAGAATTGATTGTTCGGCTTCGGTTTCGTTTGTTTTTTCGTTTTTGCTTGAAACAAAATAGACCGAAACCGGCCGACGGTTTCGGCGAAAAACCGAAAACCGACCGAGCCATTTTAATTTTCGGTTTACAAACCCTTAAACCGACAGAGCACTCTCCTTTCATCCACCCACTCTAAGAGACAACAAGCATGTCGTTTATCGGCGATAAATTATTGGCTAACACATCGCCGGTCGCCCCGGTGGTTTAACAGGCAGCAACGAAGCCTTGTTGAGTTGGAAGTCGGCGGTTCGAGTCTCCGTATGGAGATTTTTATTCTCAAATGACACCAACTGTCGAGAGCGCAAATTATACGAGCGTTGGTAAGCACAATTCGACGAGAGTTGCCGAGGGAAGGAAGGAAGGGCTGGAATCTTCTCGCGATAGAAATGCAAGGCACGAACCGTAGTGGGGGAGGAGGGAGAGGAGCCTGCTTTGTGACCCCGGATCCGAGATACGATCAGGAAGGAGAGAGAAAGGAAGGGCAAAGATAATGAATGGGATGGGGGGGAAACAAAAACGTGTGATTTTTAGTGTTGTGTGCTCACGCCTCGCAATGCGAACTCCCAAGCTGGTGTGGTGGTCTTGGATAGGTGGTTGCGCTGTAGGGATCCAGGTCAACACCGTGAACATGTACTGCAGTAGTTATCACGGTAGAAACACAGCCCGCTCGCGTAGTAGCGAGAACACCACTAGGGAACAGCTCCTACAGTAAGTAGTTGCACTCCTCAAAGCGCGGCCCTCGGTGTAATTACACCGTGGTGTTCCTGATTTAGAGCAGGCCTTTCCTCTTCTGTCCCCCTCGACAACAACCGTGTACACATTTCTCCTATCCCCGCACAAGCATGTTTGCCCCCCGTTGTCGGGGAATGAGTTAATGTACCCCCTTCTTCGTGTTCCAACCCCAAACCAACGAAACCCTCTTCGGGATGTATCCGAGATTCCGACACAGGGGGTCGAGATTCCGAGACAGGGGTGGGTTGGGATACTGCGCTACGTCCCAGGGGGCGAGAAGCCAGGCCAACATCAACACGAAAATCCCACCGACGCGTACTCCGATAGAGGTCCCAGTGACACTTTTCGGCCGAAACGCTTTCTGAACAATCGGGCTCCTTAACCCAAACTCGTCGGGCTCTCATTCTTGGAGCAATATGTATTCAGCGTATACTTACTGTAGTTCGTGAGATTGTCCCTCGGGTGGTACTTGTATATTCCTCCATAATTGTTTTTTCGGTGAAGCATGGAGCTCCTCAAGTGCGGAGCTCGCGCAATTAAGGGTGTGCAATCTTATCGTAGCATGCGTCCACCACACCAACGAGGGAAGGCATGGAACGGGTGGTATGTCGGTCGGCTTAGGCGAGAAGACAGCATTGCGCGAAAAACGAACCAGCACGTATGTCCACGTCACGAAACTTGAAGGACTGACTCCGATGCGTGCTATCGTAATGATATAACCCCACGCTTCTGCGGCTCTTCAATCCAGCCGTTCTGTACCTCATGCAAACAAACCACTGACCCCGAGAAACACTTACTGCAAGCTGAGCCCGATACTGGATCTCATGGATCACTTACTGCAAGCTGAGCCCCATGTACTGAATCTCAAGGGCTGGACCTACTAAAGACGAAGGGGTAGCGTAAAACACACAACGTGTCCGAAGATTGCTCTGGCTGCCCAGTTGAGGAGGCCACCAGTCATACATATTTTGGACAAAACAAGTATACCACCATCGCAGCACGCGTCTATATACCATATAAACCCCATAAGGTCGAACGGAAAACAAACAAAACCCCCACTAAATATGGCTGGAAAACATCCAACCTAAATGCAATCAGCCGACGGGCTGTACCCCCGGCACCCCGGGGCCACGAACGATCGCCGCGCTGCCATACAGAGGCAATGGGTTTTTATCGTATCTACGGTAAATACTACAACTTTCTACGTGCAGAAGTTAACGATGAGCGGGGCAAAAGCAAGAACGACGGCGCTGGCCACAGCATACGTCAAGTGCACAAGTCCCGGGGCCGTGCTGCGCGGGGACGAATTATCCTCCTGTGAACACCAGAAAGAGGGTCGGAACGGGGGAGACGGACGGCAGACCAGGCGGCACGGTGTGATCGGGGCGGCAGAAAGGGAGAACATGGATGAGCATGAAGCGACCACACGGTCTGTTGGGAAGGGATTCGTTGCAGGGGGAACAGCCCCCTTAGAGGCTACCGGGCCACACAGCATACATAGGAATATCCCCAGAAAAATGTCGCGATCAAGCATCAGGGCCAACACCAAGCAGGCCTTTTCGTTAAAGTTATGCACCGAGGAAAGTAGCTCCCTCTGTTTCTTGGCATAATAGACAAACTACGACCCCAGAAGATGACACTGCACACGAGATTTTTAATGCAAGGGTAACGCGCACAGCCTCGGCAAGTTATGAAGTCTTCGATTGAGGCAACTCGGCGACATCCTCTACGGAAATAATTACCGACGGGAAATGAAGACACACACACGCTATGTACGGTGGGGACGCACCTATATACTTTCTGAGGTTCTCTTACTTGGCGAGACGCATGCTACGATAGAGGTGCACCTTGTTTTTTCTGAGCTCCTCGCCTAAGGAGCGCCATACCTCACCGAAAAAATGATTTTGGAGGAAAATAAAAGTGCTGCCGTATGATAAATATCATGACCGAAGTATTTTCCCAACCAAATTTCGTCACAAAAATGAAATACCGACGAATTTGGGTTAAGGAGCCCGATCGTTCAGAAAACGATTCGGCAAAAAGTGCTACCTCTACCGTAGCACGCGTCGCGAACTCCACACCTCACCGAAAAATCGATTAAAAAAATATAAAAAAGAGTTCCTACAGAGAACATGTTTCAGCACTCTGCTATGAGCGATGGACCAAGTATTGTATATCTAACGTTGTAGATACGCACCATCGATGATTAACCAGACGTTTTCACAAAATTGTTCACTGTATTAGTTAATCCATACTAATTGAAGGCATTATATTTGTTTTCGCTCACGAGGAACACGATAAACCTCCACCAAGAGCTACCTACTACCGTATGTAAATTTCTAAATCTTCGAAGGCTTTCCATTTCCATTGTATGGGGATAAAAAATAAAATATGGAAATACAGAAAATTGCTCGAAACAAATATGTACATGTAATAACAAGTGTGGGAGGTATAATTAAACAAGTGTGGGGGTATAATAGTATTAAATTTAGCGAATGAGGGAAACGAATATCCGAAATTCACAACCAACCTACAGTACACTGTTAATCATGGAATAGGGTTTGGGTGGATGGCATTAAGTAGTCCATTCACGATTGGAGCTATTGTGGATTCGTTAATCTTGACACAAGAGGAACACGACTTACAAACGGTTCCACGGCCTAGGACCATCACGACAATGTTTAGAAAAAACAAAACACACACACGATGTTGGGGAGTTCCTATTTTTGGGAGCGAGTCAGACACAAACACAAAAGCCCAAACCGTGCTACCCCCTATGGAAGCAAAAGCCTTCACAACACGAACAAACCGTGGAGCAGGCGTCGACTATCCCAAAGCTTCGCTCAAAGTCCGAATCGGCGGCGAAAGTTTCCGGTTCGTCCATGGTCCCGTTGCACAATTTAAAACCGCAAGCCCCAGAATACGGGACATTCTGGTCAGGGTAGTACAAGACGAAGTCGATGCACCTGCGAGACCCCCGTGATAAGGTGCATGGGAGGAGGGGGGGGGGGTGGTGGCGTTCTGGTAAAAGGTCAGGCGAGAAGTACCGCAGCTATGTGTATTTCGTTGACTGTCGATAGGCAACTTTCAACGGAAGAGGCATCAGGAGCTGCATCGTTGGCAAGTCTTCATTCACGCTACACCGCCAAGTTCCACGCGTGTGTTTTCTGCAAGCAATCTTTGGGACCGTAGCAGTTGGGGTTCACGAGCAGGAATACACCATGCCCGACGTTGCTCTTAGGGCGGTGGTCGATACAATCCGCGGTCCGATGGTGTCGAGGCAGAGGCTGATCACAGCAACGCCCGACATGTTTGGCTATTTTCCGTCAGACGCATGCTACGATAGAGGTGCACCATGTTTTTTTCTGGGCTTCTAACTTGAAGCGCTCCCTCCGTCGCCGAAGGGTAGACTTTGGAGGAAAATAAAAGTGCTATATATCCGATGAACAATTCCACGACCTGAGTCTAGTATGAAAAATATAACAGCACAAGAATGAAAGTCTGACGATTTTGGGTGAAGGAGCCTTTAATATATCATTCGAAAAACGGACGCGTGCTACGATAGAGGTATTAATAGCACTTTTTTCTGTTTTGTTTGTTTCGAAATGATCGGTCTTCTTAACCCAGATTCGTCGGACTTTCCTTCTTGCGTTGCCATATTCTCCATAGAATACCTAGCTCATCGGATTGTTGGTCGCGTAGCACTTTTGGTTTCCTCCTCAATCGGTGTTCGGGTGAGGTATGGAGCTCTTCAAGTGATAAGTGACCACCCTTATAAGGCAGAAACATCACGGTGTACCTCTATCGTAGCATTCGTCAACGTTTTAGCCAAAAGTGTCACTGGGACTACTTCTATCGTAGCACGCATCGTCAATGAGAGTAGTTTCAACCAGGTCGAGAATGGGCAGTTCGTCGGGGTCGTCGTGGGCTGGGTTGATCCCGGCCTACCCCTACCACGCCAGCGCAAGCGCCTGCTGTAGAACGTTTGTTATCCAGAAAACGCGGGCAAGCAACTCACATCTCGTTTTCAGACCCTGCGCCAAATGTGACGTTGTCCGAGTCCACCGAGGAGAGGTCGGTGTCGTAGTAGCAGCTCGTCTCAAACCGATCTCCTTTCTGAATAAAAAGTTGTTTCGTGGGAGACAAACAGCGTTAGGGTGGTAAATTGGTGGAGGAAGAGCCGAGGTGATTATGTTTTGGTGAGGACATGCGACGACAGCAGAACGCAATTGGCAGCAGAAGTACCAGAGATCTCCGTAAAACCAGTTAGGACAGTGCATCGACCAGCAGACTTCACCAATGCAAACAATAGTCCTCCCTCCGCCCCAATGCACACCCAAACTGTGCTCTCACGGGAAGCTACGATTTTATACACATGCCATATCAGGATGCGGTAACTCTAAGAAATGATTTTCGCAAACGCTACGGCCTTTTACTTTTATTCGAAGGACCCCACCGACGGACCTGAATAGTCTCGCTGTCGTTGTTGGTTATGATATGGAAGCCCGCCTGCAAGAACGAGTAGTACTCGACCTCGGCAGAGTGGACCATGAACTCTTCGCCGTCGCTGTTGTTACGGTACTGTCGAGTCTCGAGCCGCTGTCCGTTCTCGTGCATGTGAAGGCCGTGCGAAAAAACGGTCACTGCGTCATCCTGTGAGTGGATAGTAGCGTGTACGACACGTATGGGCGCGAGATAGGGGCGTGCGGCGTTAGGTTTCGGCAATTTTCTCGGCACAATTGCGAGAATATAAACACATGCACAAGGGCAGAAGGTAACAACAACATTCAATAGCATTAACCAACCGGTTAGTATGTAAATGTACACGATACATAGATGTGAGTCGTCACAGCACCGGGATTGCCGAGGGTGCTCCGCACTTCAGGGCCTCTTTTGTTGACGCGACTTTCGTTCGCTTCTTCCGGCCTCGTGCCCTTCGTCACCTGTGAGTTTCACACCTGTGTTACTATCGTCTAGCGTCCTGTCGTAAAATACAGCAGATCAGTTATATACCAGCAGTTCCCGGTACCACTCTTTCGTGTACACTCCTTGGCAGTACGGTTGCTTGTTCGTGTTGATCTTTGGCCTGTAGCTGCACTTTAACTTTTCACACGTTTGCGGGCAGGGGCGGGCATCAGCCCACCGCAGCGGATTGCGTTTGCACTACTGCTGTAGATAGTAAGAAAAACCCCGACTCATCTCGACACGACGATGCTATTGCTCGTATTCATCTTCTCTTGAAACTATCCATAGCGCCACACTTTTGTCATGTTTCAACTCATTCACAACTATACATTTTCAACATTATGCATTACAAACAGACCCCGTTTGGCACACTCACCCAAAGCCTACGATACAACGTCAATGTTTTCTATGAACCCAATACCAGGTATATACTATTTCAAGACATTTTCGAGGCGCACGATAATGCTAAAAGACTCTCTTTTTTTGTGTGGTGATTAATGCTGGTGTTGTTGTGTTCGTACTGGGTGTTGTAAGGATACTTTTCTGTCGAGAGCAACGAACAGGTCCATCATGATACGTCGTCAAACCTCAGACTCTAAACCAACATATTACGGGCGGGGCGATGGTATATAGGACCAAACATTGCAAGTAAAAAGAGGGAAACATATGGTTTTTTGGGGGTCTACCGCAGGTCTCTATTTACTACGGCCCCCAGTAATAGGGCTTTCAATACGGTCCATGAGCGGGACGCGTGCTACGGTAGAGGTAACACTTTTTGGCTGGATCGTTTTCCGAACGATCGGGCTCCTTAGCCCAAATTCGTCGGACTTTCTTTTAGTGACGAAATATGTTTCAGAGTATACTTCGGTCATGAGATTTCGCATCCGGCTGCACTTTTATTTTCCTGCAAAACCGTTTCGTTCAGAGTGGTATGGAGCTTCTCAAGTTAGGAGATCAGAAAAAACATAGTGCACCTCTATCGTAGCATGCGTCGCGGCCGTTGAGGTTGACGTGTCTATCGTATGCTTCGCGATGCATGCCACAATAGACGTGCGTCATGTTTTTTCTACAGCTCCTCACTTCCGAGGAGCTCTACATACCATTTTAGTAAGTCACCCATACACAGGTTTAGGGGAAAAATAAAAGTTGTTACCCGATGATCAAATTCATGGAACCACAGTATACATTGGAAAACATCGACAAAGTCCGACGGTTTGGGATTAGGGAGCCCGATCATTCGGGAACCGTTTCAGCCAGAAAACCTGTATACCTCCTCCATCGTAGCACGCGTCTCACATACATACATACGGGGTATACCTCCTGCGTTATTTTCATACAACCACGCGTTAGAATAGGCAGTGGGATTGCCCATCGGGTATATCATAGCACTTATTATATCTGCCTCGAAAATCAGTGTTTGCGTGAGGTATAGGGCTCCTCAAGTGACCACCCTTATAAGGCAAAAACGTATTCTTGTACCTGCATGCAGGCATACGTCTCCGCTCATAAGGGGGACTACGTTGTTACTGGCATATTGTTGTGAATACTTCAGGTTTCAGGTACGCGTATATGATTGATAGCATCTTCTATGTCTGAAAGTTTCTGCAATTATAGGGTTCTGGGTAACATGGTCGGAACGAGCGCTACATATTGTCGAATGACAAATAGAACATAAAAACAATATCACGAGTTCACGATGGAAGTGGGCGGAGACAGGCAATGAATGTACGTATGTACCATACGAAACAACAACTCCTAGCGCAGCAACGTCTAGCGTACCGCGGGAAATGAAACGTAACAAATCACGACGATACACACGATACAGCTACTGAACGTTGCGTGGACTACAAGCCTGACAATTTGGCTACCTACTCGCAGCATCAGGTGCTCGGAGAGTCTAAGAATATTTAAATGTGCGTTCTTGGGTATTGTGGATATGCATACCCGGCCTACCATATAGTCAACACGTTAGCATGTAATACTACTCATAGAGGTTTGCATGATTGGCTACAATCCCTTGGAACTACCACTCGAATAAAACGCAGAACGTGTTACACCTTCTGCAACTCGATCGGAAAAAAAACAAGAAACGTGGCTGGACATGCATGCGTCTTCTTGACCCGAGTACGTATAAACATAAGCGATCGAATAGCCGAGTGAGCAACAGCAGCACGGCCCTACACGCAGTACTCCTACCAACGACTGGTTTGTGTTGGTTTGTCCGAACATGCCTCCGGACGATGCCATGATTGTCGTTTTTCCAGCTCGGGAGTGTGCGTTCCGATTTTCTGCATAGGTTACCGTCGGCCACAGTAATACTTGGTGGTGCCTGTACCAAGCCCCCCTACATGCCGAATCCGTGTGCCCATGTAACGCACCCTATGCTTTGTCCCCCGTATCAGAGTCATCACGATTTTCATTTTTCCAAGGGGAATTGCAAAATGGACGGAGTCGAGCCAGCTGGAGCTGGAACCAGTTTTTCATATACGACCTCACTGCTCCGAGATCTGAACGGTACTATTGCATGGTGGGGATCCTTGCCGAGGAATCGACCGCCAATATATAGCAAATTGCGGAAAATGTCCGCTGCTCACTGCCTGGTCCTACGCTACATATATAGGAAAACCTGCTACTGCAGCACTTCAAAACCGGCCATCACTTGAACGCTAAAGGACCAAGAGGTTGCAAAAAAGACGGTACTGTAGTACGATGTTAAATGAATATACGTACAATCACAACGTCACGGTATTTGACCAAAGCCGGTGAAAATGTCCATAATTTCCCCCGGCGTTGACGCCATTCAGCAACTTAAAACAAAGTGCGCGCCTCCATATCCTAATGTAGTGAACGAAGCCACTTGTAAATTCTGCACCTGGAAGTACTCCTCAAAGCAAGCGCTCGGGCACTGGAAGGAGAAAGAAGACTTGCCCTCCGGCAGGGTCTCTCCGTCAAGAATAACGAACGGGTCGCCCAGCTGTATCACCCCCATATTCACCGGGCGGAGCTCCTCCGTGTAGTACACGCGCACGCCGGAGTCGTCGATCAAACCCTCGATCTCGTCGGGGTTGTTGTAGTGTACATCAATCTCGAGGGACAGATACTTCCCGGAGGCGTTACCGAGTGGAAGACCCACGTCGTCGGGGAAGACCGTGTCAGCCGATCCGGGAGCCCAGACGAAAATATCCGCGAAAGTGCCGTTTTGACAGAGTGCAGAAGAAGAGGACGAATAAGTGGACGTCGTGGATGTTGTGGACGTCGTCGAGTAGTGATCGTCGTCCCCGCCGCCGCCGCACCGGTCGGCGCAATGGTCGACGGTGTACGCCCGGAGCAGGAGATGGTGCACATGTTTCGCGTTTTCGCTGTTCACAATTGCTTCGAACCCGATCGCGTGGTACTGCGCCCGTATGTTGCCGTTTAGGTTCGTGTCGTACGAGCGACAAAGCGGGACGGGCAGGGGAGTGAAATCGGAGTAAGGAGGGGCGGCCACTGATTAGGTACACACGCCACTGATTTGAATCATAAGTTCAACGGGCTCGACAGGACAGCACGCCGGGAAGGGACTAAGGCGGCCAGGTTCTAGCCGACCGAGGCTCCGTTGTTTTTCAAGGACGATGCTGTTGTCAAGTTTTTACCCCTGCGTTGCAGGGCAGGCTGGCATGGGTTCGTTAGGCACTCCGGATGATGAGCAGGCGTTCCTGTAACCAAATTACCGCGGGGGGCTTGTATCTCTCTACTAATGCGCACGTCTTGCATGTAGCGCCACGCAACACGCAACACGGTTAAACAAGGTTTCAGTCGCGATGCGCCGAGCAGAGTCGTTAGCGTCCTACTCCCGGGGCATGGACACCGGTATTTTCAGCTTCATCGTGGGGTGACTCATTAATCAACGTCTGTACAGATCTACCGACGAGGTGGTGGCATGCGTCTCTCTGCTACGAGCAGTGGCCTGTCGGATTTGAGAGAGCCTTCTATCTCTGACCGAGGTCTCCAAACGCAACGGAAATGCTACGTTAAACACACCATGCTCCCACACGTAACAGTTACAGTTTTCGGTAAAAAGGCGACAATCTATCGGAGGCACAGGCCAGCGCGAAGGGAAAGTGGCTGCTAGGGGTGAAACAAGTTGGGGCAACGAAACCATCCAGCATGTGGGTCGCCAGAGAAGGGCCGAGGATGGGTATCGTCGTCGCGTCATACACGGTCGTATACATGCGATGGTATTCCGTACAAGTGGTACCAGGTATACCGTAGGCCTAACGAGGCCTAGTCGTACGCACCTCGTCCAGTGCAGGCAGATCCGATGCTGGTATGCAGTTGAGTTCGTACCACGTCCGAGTGGCCGGGATGGGGAAGTCGTGCTACCCGGTTATCACAAAACACGCGTGTGGGGGCACGAGGGTCAGGTCGAGGGTGCTAGCATACAAGGGGAAACACTGATGCTTTTTATATGCCATGGGTACGCAGGAATCGATAGGGCTCAGTCCATGAGTCATAGACCTACGTTTGGGGCGAAATTAAACGGCAGCCGGCGATGCAAATGACGAACTCCGAAATTCAAGGCGGCATGAGCACGGATTCGTCCGGCGCGCTGCGGACGCATGAAAGCCGCCCCACTGTGTGGTTCCAGCAGCCGATGGGACCTTGTTTCCTTTGTTGCGCTTCATGTTTCGATGGCCGAGTCAAAAGGGCAAATCTAATTGCTGAACAAGTAAGTAACATTACTCGAGACCACGTTTGACAGAAGGACGCGTGAAAACAACGCACTGCACCAGCTCTGACTGCCCTTCCATAGCCTCTCACCATCCTGACGTCCAAATAGGATACCGCGGGGTTGGACATGAGCTGGACGATAGGGTTGAGCTTGGAATTGTCCGCGCCGCCGAACAGAACCACTTGCCCCTTCGCGATGTTGGCGGCATGGTAGCTGACCGTATCTTGATCACCCCAGGCCGTAAGGATTCGCGTGGCCAGAGCTCCTGTCGTCGTTTGTTTAGTCGGTGCGTGCATGACGCGCGTCTTTAGTTTCGCTTTATTTCGGCAAGGATGACACTCAACTGAGATAACTTTACTATGTATTCCTACACGCATACCAGCCCGTGGCGTTCTAAGTTGGCTTGAGATGCAGGGGATTACGCTAATTACCGCAAACCTTACGTAACTTTACTAGACTACCAGGTACTGTAGTATATACTTACTTCAAACTCACCAGCCGTGCCGTTACCGACTGGTTCGAGATTCAGGAGATCAAGATGTATGTATGGCAACTTTTACGTGGGATACTTCGTTTGTGCCTATTCTATCTCACAAGGTTTGTATATATCCGAGCAATGGCTCCCCTCGTAAGGCTCAAGCTTTGAAGGTTAACTGCGTGGGCTATTGGGCCTCGTCATGTTGTGCAGTACTGCTGTTGTAGAAATGGCCCGATCTGCTGTAGCACTCAATGAGTCTGTTTGGACGAGATGAAACGGCGATTCCTACTTCATCTCGAGATTTATGTACGTCTCAAAGCTACTACTATCATTGATATTATGCTCACTAGGCTTCTTCGAAGTACAGTAGTAGATACATCGCACCCTTTGAAATACGTTCCGGTAGCGAGTAACGCATCGCTTCGTCATCCCAACAGCTACGCGGTTAACCACAGGCACGCGGGTTGGAAGTTGCAAGTGTCATCGGATGCATCCTACGGTAGGGTAATACCTGGTAGTGTGTTTGTGCGAAAAAATATCTGATCCACAGGGCTCGTCAGCTGGGGAGCTACGAGTACACAATAAGACATTTCCGTATCGTATCGTCGCATACCCAAGCCATGATATTCTTCATGGGTTTTGTATCTTGAATGTGTTTCTCGAATTCGTTTTTTTTGTGATGTTTTGAGCAGTCTCAGAAAAATAGGACGCCACCCCTAAGGTACAGCACTCATCATCGAAGCGTCCCCGCAGGACGTGTCATCTCGGGAGTTGCGAGAGATAAACATCCCAAAAGCAGTTCGGCTCGAACCAAACAGCATTACAGCAGTAGTAGACCCAACAAGAACCGGGGAACCAGGCTGCAACACACTGCGAGGCGATACGAGTACGTACAAACGTACACACCGTGCAATATTATCCCTAAATGGTGAAAGTCGAAGAAAGGGGTACGCACGGCACACCCTGTCGACCGCCCAGACACAGAAACAAGTCTAATCGCTACTTCCTTCACCATCCGCTGCCGACAATAGTATAACGATAATTCTACACTACTGGCCATTCGCTCTGTTGACGCTCACGGCACCACTGATGGCTGCGCTCTAGAAACCGGTGTCGGTAGCATCATTGGTGCTCGCTTGTCTAGAACCGATATATATATAATGCAGCACGGGGTACTTGAAACCGATACCGTAAGTCTGCACAGCACCGCGAATGGACTGTTACACTCAAGCTCAGCAAGTCGCGATTCGGCACTCGAGAAGGACAAATAGAGGCAAGGAGAGGGAAAGGCGAGATAGAGAGAAAGAGATAGAGAAAAAGAAAAAGAGAGGAAGAGAGAGAGAGAAAGAGAGAGAGAGAGAGAGAGAGAGAGAGAGAGAGAAAGAGAGAGAGAAGGGACCTAGAGAGAACGAGAGGTATAGCGAGATAGGGCGAGGGAAACAAAGCACGTACAGGGAGAAAAACACGTACCTCGCTCAACGAACGCAAGCATCCTACGGCCTGTCGCTGGTTTGCAACAAAGCAACTCACCATCCGCACTGTCGTCGAGAAACGCGTGGTCTTGCGTGTCGCCCGTGTTTAGAGCTCTCTCGGCCTCAAAGACCAGGCCGTCGGCGTCGGCCTCTGCGTGCACCAGCGTCCAGTCCTGTGTGCACTCGTCAGTTAAGGGGGTGCCTGACTCGATCGAGTGGGCATCCGTGACGTTGCCCGTCTGCACGCGATATATTTATGCGGGTGGGGTCGTGGGTACAAGCATTAGTAAAAACCAGATATCATAGTCGTTCGTTTCGTTTTTTTCCGTTGCATGGATGCCACCACCCCACCATGTGCGGTTAGTGTATAGGCAGGGTTAGCATTGCTTTATTTTAGACGCGTGCTACGGTAGAGGTGCAGCACCTACATACAGGACATTTTCTGAAGGTATGTATGTATGAGGCATGCTACGGTAAAGGTGCAGCACCTGCATACAGGACTTTTTCTGATGGTGGCATAATATGTATGTATGAGGCATGCTCCGGTAGAGGTGCACCTGCATACAGTACACTTTCTGAGGGTGGTATAATATGTATGAGGCCTGCTACGGTAGACGTGCAGCACCTGCATACAGGACTTTTTTTGATGATGGTATGTATGTATGAGGCATGCTACGGTAGAGGTGCACGTGCATACAGGACATTCTCTGAGGGTGGTATAATATGTATGAGGCATGCTACGGTAGAGGTGCAGCACCTGCATACAGGACTTTTTCTGATGGTGGTATGTATGTATGAGGCATGCCACGGTAGAGGTGCACCTGCATACAGTACATTTTCTGATATAATATGTATGAGGCATGCTACGGTAGAGGTGCAGCACCTGCATACAGGACTTTTTCTGTATGTATGAGGCATGCTACGGTATAGGTGCAGCACCTGCATACAGGACATTTTCTGAGGGTGGTTGCTTCAAGAGCTCTTTACCTCACCCGAAAACTGTTTTTTTTCTGAAAACAAAAGTGCGGCCGCCCGACGAACCATCCCGTCACCTGAGCAATGAAATACGAACAGTCTGCAAAACAAAAATAAAATTCCGATTCCGACGATTCAGGGTTAAGGAGGCCCCACGTTGCGAAACGATTCAAGGCACAATGTGCTACCTCTATCGTAGCAAGGCGTCTTTATTTTGAGGTTTTCTTATTCCTATTGGCTTCGAACGAGCGAGCGAGCGAGCGAGTTTGAAGCTGATGTTTTTTTTAATTCGTGAATGCGGCACACGATCAGCTCAAAATAGAAACGATACAGACGTCCGCCGAACAGCTTGAAGGATACGCGAATTGATACTTCCACGTCCACTATTCGTTCTCGATGGGGATGAGAAACAGGCCCCTGCTGTAGAACGTTCAAGGTGATCGCAACTTGAGTTTTGTTATTCTGATGTTATCAGGATGTAGCTGACGGGCGGATGGTCAAAAGGGGTGGCGAGCGCTTGCGAGAGGCGGTGGGCAGGAGAGCGGTGGGGGGGGGGGGGCGTGCTTATTTGTTGCTTGCCTTACGTAATCATTTGACCATTGGCCGCGCATTTCTTCCGAGACGGGCCCAGGGGGGGTTACTGAAAACGGTGAGAGCACAGACTCTCTTTCCCGCCGTGTGCGACAACCAGTAACCTTAGTCTCCGGTCTCCACCATTGTCGGACAGGGATGGGTGAAATTTTGCTGTTAAAATACTCCACCCTGAATTCGTTGTTCCGACCTCGGAGACACACCCAGTGAAAACTCTTCGCAAAACATAATGAGGCCGTGTTTGGGGGGTGTTGTTTGCTTATACTGCTGTAAGGCTAAAAACTCTGATCGTAATGAGGCCGTTCTTTGCCTGTAAGAGAAAAAAGTATCTTCTTCATACCGCGGTGAGGTCCGGCTTCCATGGTTTAATTAGTCTGTCCGCTGCGTGCTGTGTACTGTCTGTCTGCGTTTTTATATCAATTTCACTGAGTGCGAGAGCTTTACGAGACATATTTCCAGACAAACACCGGGATCCACGCAAGCGAGCGACCATAGGGGTGACGCGTGGGACGTGTTTCGTCGCACGCCTCCCCGTGGACAAGGCTGTCGGGTTGCTGTGGATTCGGTGGCGTGTTTTGAGTGCGGCGAGATTTCAATGTGCTGTATTTTCGTTTATTATTTTTCTTCGAACGTACACGGCTTGCAGCAATTATGAGGCCGCCTTCTCTCATTTTTCTCTGTACCTGTAGCCGGGTGGGTACCCAGGCTTCCATTATATAATCGGTATGTCTGTACATTTCTGCCGTGTGTTGCCTGCCTGAGTTTCGTGGCATTATCACTGTTTGCGAGAACTGTTTGAGGCTTGATTTCCACAAACCCGGGATCTGTGGAAGCGGGCGGGTATGAGCTAACGTGTGGGATGCGGTTTGTTGCACGAAGCCTCGAGGGCGTCGCGGTCGCCGGGCTGCTTGGAGCTCGTGTTTGATTCCGGGTCTGGGGTTTTTTGTTTTTTTGTGTTGTGTTTTTTTGTTCGTTTTATTCTCGAACGCACACGGCCTGGTGCAAGTATCGGCCCGCCTTGCCTCATTTACCTCTCAACACTGAAATCCCAGAACGTTTCGACCCCCACTGAACCAGTGCTGCATGAGTAGGGCTCTGCGGTTTATCCTTTATACACCAACAACATCGGCAAGGGCTTCAATTCCGACCGATTTCTTATTTCCGCATTTTTTCTGAATTCCATCTCCACACGACAACCAGGCCCTGAGCAAAACCCATTAAAGTATCGGTCGATTTCCTATTAATAGCTATAAGTATTGACTAATAGGGTGTAAAAGAGGCCCCGAAATAATTTGGAGGCTTAAGAACTGGCACCACCTATTTGAGGACGAAATTCTTGAAACTACTGTAGTGTGGGATATTTTTCAGCTCTGAATGGGTTAACCCCTTAATAACTGGTCCCTCGAATTTGGGGACAAACTACTTGGAAATGGTGTGGCACATTTGTTTCGGTTCTTCTTTGTATTTCTTTGTTTTCGTCTTTTGGATATGTACGTACATGTTTTTCTTTGTTTTTTTTTAGAGTTCAGAGGCTCGCTGTTGCCATTGTCGAGATCGTTTCCTCAGATGATGCCACCCGTTTGGCCTAGGCTTCGGCGCGCATTGTTTCCCCTTATATCATACCTGGTATGTGGCAAGGAGGTGCCTCCACAAAACCGCCCTCGCATCTCCAGTTGAGAGATCTTATAGATAAGAGTGTGGGAGTGAGGGTCCTCCTCGTACCGGACCTACTAATAACTACCGCTGGTAGCTTAGCGTGCGGTTGTATTCCAGAACATCAACCATATAAGGACCATCCACGATGGCAGATCTCGTGGACCGGAGGTTTGGTAACCCGTTAATGTGATAAGGCTTAGTTCGGGTCGGCGATCGGTTAACCTCTTACCAGCATAGCGCAACAGACTAATGCCTTAACATATGGCGACGACGGCAGGACATGAGCTGCTGGTCGTCAGTTCAAATCTCACCTCCACCATGAAAACTCTTTTCAAAGAAAAGTGAATCTCCTCATGTCAAGAACCTGAAAAAAACTCCCCCTGGTCCCCATAACATTGGAACTACGAGGCCAATTGGCTTTGACGCGACGACCCGTATATCCGGTCTGTCCTGAATATCCCGCCGGTCCAGAGGGGGAGAATGTTATAAGGCTTAGTTCGGGTAGGCGATCGGTTAACCTTTTACCGGTATAGCCCAACGGACTAGTGCCTTAACAGGACCACGAGGTATAGTAGGAGACCACAACCCGCGCGTCCAGCGGCGGCTTGAGTTTGTCACCGCGTTCGATTTCATACTCAAGCACCGCAAAGGCAGCGCCAACGGAAATGCTGACTTTCTGTACCGCTTGCGGGAGCCAGCCACGGAACACGATCGCAGTGGACCTTGCAGCCTCACCCCTGCCGATGGCGATGACATATTCCTCATCCGAGCCTGCGGGCTCGTCACCCGTTCTTCCCCAGCACCTGGCGTGGGCTTGCGTGGGCTGGTGCCCGGGCCCCATAGTGGGGTTTTGAGTGGGCTACACTTCACCTCCTCAGACTTTCGCGGTTTTCGCACACACGGGCCACGTATGAGGATCGACGACCTCACTGCTCCTTCGGGGAGATTCGCCGCTCGTGTATCTGCTTCCGTCGCCACCGTCGATAGCCGTCCGGCCCGTGGGGAATTTTCACCTTCCGCCAACACCGCTTTCGCTTCGATTTTCGCCATACCCCCAGAGGGCGGCACGGGCTCTGCAGAAGCCCCCGCTGAAGCGACAACGTTCGCCCAGCATGCTTCTCCCCCGACGAGCACCCCACAGGGAGCTCATTCCGCCGAGATCACAGACCCGGTCGCGTCCTCCCCTCCGCCGTCCGGCGAACCGGCTCCTCAGACGGTTTCGCCGCCCTCGGGCCGCATTTCCACCAGGACGCGTCGAAGAACAGCCGCTGCCACGGGCACCGCACCACCTGCTGTTGACTATGAGTTTAGGCCCGGCGAGGGCCCTCGACCATCGACTCGGCGGGCTACCCCTCCGTCGCGAGCTCCTCGGCCACGATCGCCTTCGGCCGCCGTCATGGCCCCCGCTCCGGCCGCCTCGCCTGTCCCGACGGTACCCATTCCGTCCGACCGCGACTGCGCCGAGGCTGAGGGTACTCCTCGTTTACGACTTCCGTCGCCCGCTGGCATACGGTCATTCACAGAGACGGACTTGGATGCTCTTGGTGCAGCTGCCGAGCTACAGTTCGGTGGTTCCGCAGCGCGTTACTCACACGCCGACAGGGCGCGGGAGCAACAGGCCGAGCCTGCGTGCAATGCCGCCATACGCTACATAAATCTCGGCCGGCCTGATACCTTACCAGCCGACATTTTGTCGTGTTTTCCCTCGCACCCGCGCCCTTTCCTTTCGGGGGTTCAGGAGCAGGCCGGCAAAGGATAATTTGACATAACCGAAGACGAACTTGTCCTCCTTGTTCGACGGCCATCTCCACCCTTAGCGCCTGACTCCACGCGCTCGGTGGGCCGAACAGCCTGTTCGTTGAAAGACGAGCCCCTTCGCATTCACGTCCCGCTGCTCATGTGCCCCTGGGTCATGCAGGCCTATCATTCCACAGTTTCCTGCCACTTGGGAACCGCGCGCACTCTGTGCATGCTCGAACGTTTCTACTGGTGGATCGGTATGAACATCTGCACCAAGTGGTGGCTACGGCATCTCAATTAGTGCCAAGCGCGAAAAACCTCGCGGCTGACGGTTCGGTGGCCCGCCATATCGATTATCCTGCCTGAGGGGCCCGATATTGCTGTCAGCGTCGATTACCTCGGCCCCCATCCGACCACGCCCCGAGGCAACACATACATCTTGCTCTTCACTGGCCGCTGCGGTCGCCGCGTCGACATGTTCGCAGTCATCGCCGCCGAATTCGCCGCTGAGAGCACGGCCAACATCCTTTTTTCAGCGTGGTAACTTCAGGAGATCCACACCCTACCCAAAAACGTAATTTGGAGGAAAATACAAGTTCCGCTCGAAGAAATATAACGCCCTCAAGTATAAAATGAAAAATATTTCAAACAAAAATATGAAATTCCGATGATTTCGAGTTGAGGAGCCCCGTTATCCAGGAACAAAATCAGCCAAAAAGTACTACCTCTATCGTAGCATACGTCGCTCATTAACAAGTGTATCCCCCTCTGGGGATGCCCCCGTAATATACTCTCGGACAACGGCCTCCAGCTCTGCTCGAACCCTCGCAAGTCGTCTTACCAGCTTCTCGGGGTTCAGAAAATCGCCACGAGCTCCTACCACACTAACGGCCATGGTGGGGTGGAACGTGTAAATCACACGATGGCGCAGATGTTTGCGATGGTCGTCAACGAGATCCGGAACAACTGGGATGAACAGTTCCCCCACGTCCAATTTGCGTGCAACAATTCGGTCAGCGCCGCCACGGGTTTGGCTCCCGTCGAGGTCCACATGGGTCGGCTTCCACGCCTTCTTCTCACGATTTTTGAACGCGCAGGCGTCGCCAGCCACCAGAGTTTGGCCCGCGATCACGTGGCGTACTGCGATTAGGAGACGGTCCACCAGCAGCGCGCCGACGATATCGTTCGCGAACACCACGCCCTCACGGTTGCTTGCGTGAACCGGCGCAACTCCGCCCTCTCCGACGTCCTGCGTCCGGTCCCCAAATTCGTCGCTGGCGGCTGGGCGTGAGTGTGCAATACGGCAGCCACCATTCTTCAAGTTGCCAAGACAGACACGGACGTCAAGGTCTTCAAGGCCAAGCTGTCGTTGAACTGGACGGGCCTTTATAAAGTCGTTGCAGTCGGCCCCTGCTCCTCCGCGGACACCCCGAACACACCTCCTCTCGGGGCTAAGCTCCTATGTTTGGACCTACTCTCCGACATGCCCGATGATGATGCTCGCAAGCGCGTGCCGGTACAGCGCTGCAAGCCCTGTGCCAACTCTCAATACCACGGCGACATGCCAAAGTATTTGCCAGCGGGGTTGACGCAATACGTGCTCAACAACTTCTAATCGAATTCCCACCCTTACCACGTCATCGAGGATGACGTTTCCACTTCTCTCCAACGATTCGAAGTGGAGAAAATTACTGGCGAAAAGTCGGTTTGGGGCCGAGATGGTGCAATTGCGGTGATGTAGGAGACACTGGACGGGATTGCCTCGCGCGTCCTGGGAACGAGACATGGATCGCCGGCTCTCTCGCCGGGAAATTTTGCGATACTGGGCCGGCACTCCAAACCAGCACCGCCAAACCAACCGCCTGTACTGTCGAATGAGGATTGGCGCTGCCCAACGGAAGCTTTCTCGGAGTAACGGCGAACGTTTCCTGGCCTCCGGCTATGGTTGTGTACCGCACGCCGAATGGCTTCGCCGATACAGCGTCACCGTGCTTCCCAACGGGGCCCACTTCTGGTACAAGGGCGACGACGGTCTGTGGTGGCTAGGAAAAATCAGCGCGACTACAGCAACCGACGGAGTGTACTTCGTTCGATTTTGGAGGACCCAGGACCGATCACGCTCCCTCTTTCTCCGACGCGCTACATGACTTCAGCAGGAGCTGTACGTGGTTCTTGGTGCCTACAAGTACACTTCGCTACCGCGTTTACACGGGAAGTCCAGCGTAACGTAGATGAATAAGAAGGCGCAGCCGTGGATAGCTGATTGTTTCGCATGGCCGCTGCGCTCGATTCCTTTCTCATGTTGTTTCAGGGGATTGGGACGGAACTTCTTTGTATTTTGGTGCTTACGAAGTTTTCCGAGTTTTCGATTCGGACTATTTGTGTTCTCAGTATTCCCACCACTTTCTGGTGTTTTGCCGAGGCGGATTTGGTGGTAATCTTCGCGTATTTCGTCCTGCCGATCCCCCCCGCTCGATGCCGGGTCCGGCCAGGATAATCAAGCCACTCCCTTGTGGCACAAGACACGCTCTCTGAATGTTTTGGGCCGGGTTTTGGGGACGTTTTGAAGTATTTGGTTTTCCAGTCTTATCAGTCCTACCGACCCTGCTCTCGAGCCGGGGGGCAGTTTATGTACAATGACTGCATGCCTTTGAGTTCCAAGTTTTTTTCTCGTGACCTTCCTTGCTCGGCTTCGTAGCCTTGCCGTTCATAGGTGTGGCAGTGGGTTTTGAGGAGCCGCATCTTCGACTCGTGTTTTACTGTAGTTCGTGGAATCGGGGTTTCCACGAATTTCCCATATTTCTGCATATACGGCTCATCAGAGTGGGCTAGTGTTATGATACTGCTGGAATGATGTGAAAACGTTGAAAAATACCCGGTATCCGGTATAAGAATCGTATTGGTAGTACTTGGAAGGCGTATCTTAGATGGGAACCAGGGTTTCCCAAGTGGTCCACAACCACCTAGCCTGCCTTTTCAGTCTTTCATCGTGGGAGAGGAATGAAGCTGCTCTTCTTCTATCTCTAAGCAAACAACACACGTGAGCACCAACGCTTACCCGTTCCATAGGCTAGCCTGGCTAGGGATACTCTGTGTCCTTACCCTAACCTTATGACATTAAGAACTGGTCCTATCTATTTAGGGACGAACTCCTTTGAATGAGCGTGGGATAGTTTTTCAGTTTTGAATGGTCTTTATGATTGACATTTGTGGTCAGACTGAAATTTCGTTAACTCCCAAATAAGTAACACATTCTACGTCGCGAACCAGTCACTGTTTGTACCAGTCCCTTATTAATCATGAAATCTTGTGCTACTACTCGTACAGAAGTCATGTACCTGATCACCACCTCTTTCATGCTATCATGGGCAGCAGAAAAGGGAATGTACTGCTGTTACTGCAGCAACAGTACTGCTGCTGTTCTACTAATACTGTTACGTGGCGGCATAGTCGACAGGACCTGCGGTTAACACAAACACCAGTCTATTTACCTGTTTGTATCGACAACATTTGGTCCTGTTTGCTATGGTCATCGTAATACAACAGTATAAATAGCTGTGCCACTGCCCCCGCCCCCATTCCCCATCCTGCTACTATGTGTGTGTGTTCTTCACATTAAACCTTCCTTTCTACCCGTCGACATCCAGCACACCCAGTGTCCGTGCCGATTCTTCATCCTAAAAAGGTACCAGTTCTGTGGTCACAAAACTACGACACAGATATACTACGCTCAGTGCAGTAAGCAGAGCAGACAATGCAATGCCATATACGACACTGTAAAAATATATGTACAAGGGCTCCGCATGGGTGCCGGCATTCGCCGGCACCCATGCTTCGGATAGGACATACACCTGGTACATTACTGCTGTAGTTATTTGGTACCATCCTTGCTATTTACGACAGTGTGATGGCGCTCGCTCGTATTTCGATACCTGACGCCCACGTGCAGAATCAAGGCAATGCCAAGGGTTGCAAGGAGAAGGGACTGCTGCGTGCTGAAATATTCAGTTCGCAACCTCATTTCTCAGTCTCAACAGTCAGTCTCAGAAAGGCAATCAGTCGCATTCGGTGTTCCCTGGATAGTCTCAGTCCTCAGGATAGTTTGTGAGATTTACGACAACAACAATCTGATGGCACTCGCTCGTGTTTTGACATCTGACACATACTACGTGCAGAATCAAGGCAATGCCAGGTGTTATTGCAGGAAGAAGGAAACGCTACTACTGCTGTAATTGGTGATACTCAGTTCGCAACTTCATTCTCAGTCTATGTCAGAAATGCACCAGTCGAGGTCCCGGTGGCGGGCTCAGTTTCAGTTTTGGCACGTGCGGCAAAAACACTCCGTGCCAAGCAAGCGGTTCCGCATGGATATGCGAAGTCGAGGCAACGGGGGGGAAATCTCAATTATTCTCTTGACTCTCGTGTGTCTGAGCAGACTCGTATCTAGCACTGTACACTACAACAAACAGTAGTACTGCTGTACAGCAGTACGTACTACACAACAGCACTCAGCAATACTATACACACCAGCTACTCGCTACGTCGTACATACAGTACTCGGACCTGGTACTACTCTTACGTACTGCTGTTTGTTCTTGTACGTATTACAGCACTATAACAGACTCGCAACAAACGCTACTCGTACGGAATACAGTACTCTACGGTACTTCACGACTGTGTCGTATATTAACGCAGCGTAATTCCACGCTAAACACGTACTGTTGTACTGAATCCACCCGAAAAAAAATCAGCCGAGTTTTCATTCATCCGTGGATCTTTGAGTTTTTAATTGAGGCGAGATATTTTGAGTTGAGACTCGCACCACAAATATCTCTCTCAGCAGCAACAGCACCACGCATATCATCCTCAGCGGCCAGTAGAGCCGAGATATCTCCTCAAGATCCACGCACTTCGAGGTCGCTGCGCTCGGCGGCGGCGCTTGGCTCGAGAGTGCGCGCGGGCGGAAAGTCACGGGCGGAGGCTGAGGGGGGCGACCCTCGAGAAGAGCGGGCGAGAAAGCCAACGCGAGGCCTTCAAAACGGGTCCCGAGTGCGAGTCCGGTCTAAAGCGAAGTCAGAGCCGAACAGGTCCAAGATCACCTGAGTGGTCAATGCTCATTTTATTTATATCTATGTACGAAACGTCGGGCTACCTCGAGACTTTATATTCAGGCTGAAAAAATGTTTCATCTCTCATTCATTTATGGCGCAACACGACGGCGAGAGAGTGGGTATTCCTAAAGCCGTGCAATACAGCAACGCGTTGATCCCCGAGAGCAGAGCAAACTGTGCTTAATTCGCCTGTCAACCCCGGTTAGCCCCTTATAGGGCCGCCCTCCGCCCTCCCTTTACGGGCCTGTTAACATTAATAGTCGCCTGGGAATACAATACTACTGGTCTTCACGCTAGCACTGCTGTCTGTGCGTTCGTACTTCGTACTGCTTCACATCAGACCGTTCTTTCTGCATACTGTATCTCGTATATCGTACCAGTTCTGAGTTTTGTTTGTTCGTTGATCCTGGTTGATCAGTTTTGTTTTACTACTTAATTATTCCCTTTTCGCTTTTTTTTTCTCTCTTTCACGTACGTAGCTGGGTTGCTAGCAGGGTAGGTCGTGCCTGTCGTATATTTCCTCTTCTCTTTCCTGGACTCTCGTGTGTGGCACGAGGACGAAACGGAACTGAGTAGGAAGTGCCACGTATCTCTTGTATGGGTGGCGCCCAAGGGAATGGAGACAGAGGGTGGGGGGGTTCGTAGGGAAACCGCGGCGGACGAAAGCAGGAAAGAGACGGCAAACAGAGTAGGTACCAGTACCAGACCGACTAGCTGGTAGAACCTGCCTGTACTACCGGCACAAACCTGCCTCAGCTGGCTGGAAGGTACTTTTGGTGTGCTCTGGCTGCCTGTCCTTTCCTGTCGTTCTTAGTCTTGCTTTGTTGGCACTGTTTTGTTTCGGTTCATTTCATTTCATTTGCGTTTGTTTCATTTCATTTGGTTTCTTTTAACTAGATGTCGCATCTCATCTGGAGAAGCACGACATTTTTTTCTTTTTTTTTGTCATGCTTTTGTTTGGTTGCTTGATTGTTGATTTGCTCAGTATGTTTACTTTCTATTATTTTTCCTTTTCGTTTTTTTTTCTTTTCTCTTTTTTTTTCTCTTGCATGCACCTGGATTGCTAGCAGGGTAGGTCTTGCCTGTCGTATATGGCATTGCATTGTCTGCTCTGCTTACTGCACTGAGCGTAGTATCTCTGTGTCGTAGTTTTGTGACCACAGAACGGGTACCTTTTTAGGATGATGAATCGGCACGGACACTGGGTGTGCTGGATGTCGACGGGTAGAAAGGAAGGTTTAATGTGAAGAACACACACATATGGCAAATTGCATTGTCTGTCCTGCTTACTGCATTGCAGCGTAGTATCTCTGTGTCGTAGTTTTGTGACCACAGAACTGGTACCTCTCTCTAGGATGAAGAATCGGCACGGACACTGGGTGTGCTGGATGTCGACGGGTAGAAAGGAAGGTTTAATGTGAAGCACACAACACTAATGCTGTACGTTCGTACTTTTATAAGGATTACACTGGACTGGGTAATCGATCGATCTTCTACCCCTATAGCTCAGCGGTAATACCCTCACAGTACTGCTTTGTGTGTTAATTCACACCAGACCGTTCTTTCTACCCGTCCCCATCCAGCACACCCATCGTCCGTGCCGATTCTTCATCCTAGAGACCTTCTATTAATACTACGTAGCATCATATTATATATATACGTAGTAGGAGAGAGAAAAAAGAAGCGGAGAGAACAATATGGGGATTCAAAAACCAAGTACGACAAGAAGAGACGATATTCACTTTGACCAACAATCCAGATGCCGTTGAACGAAAAATGAAATAAACGAACAAGATGAAAACGAAGAGAGTGTCAACCCCCCACCGGAAGAGATGTGACAGACAATAATACCACAAATCAGAAACAACTTCTTTTTTTCTCTTGCATGCACCTGGATTGCTAGCAGGGTAGGTCTTGCCTGTCGTATATGCCGTTGCATTGTCTGCTCTGTTTACTGCACTGAGTGTAGTATCTCTGTGTCGTAGTTTTGTGACCACATAACTGGTACCTTTTTGGGATGGAGAATCGGCACGGACACTGGGTGTGCTGGATGTCGACGGGTAGAAAGGAAGGGTTAATGTGAAGAACACACACACATACCAGGTACTAAACAGAGTATACGACGACGGTATACCAACGCAAGGAAAGGACACGTGCAAAGCGGAGCAGCACCCTTATGTCGACGGGTAGAAATACCGGTTCACTGTGAACTGTGAACAAAACACACACACTCCAGGAGACCGCAACAGTTTGTGGCTCGGGCGTCGCACAAACACACAGGTTCTACCTACTAGTCGTTCTTGCAGCTTTATTTCTACCCTGTCTTCCGTCTCCTTGCTGCTTTGGTCAACTGCGGCTTCCCTTCGAACGCTGTACCCCCCCCTCCCCAGTTTTCCCTGGGCGCCACCCGTGCCTATACAGTACAGGACACCTGATAAGAAACAGAAAATCTAGTTCAGGCTGGATTTCTTATTTGAGAGAGGGTGCTTTCCACACCATTTTCAAGACAACGACTCCCGAATTTCCAATTTTCCTCTAAATATCAGCCTGGCTTTCTTATTAGCCTGTTTCTTATTATTAGGTGTCCTGTAATACTGTAGCGGATGTGTGGCGCTTCTTATACTCAAGTTTGCCTCATCGTCGCGCCAAGCACGAAAAAAGACAAAGAAAACGAAACAATAGGTTGAAGACAGAGACAGTGAACTTAATGACAGTCGAGTCACTAAAAAATATAAATAAATAGAGAAAACCTTCAGGAAGACAACAATGCGGAAGGACAACAAAGCATAGGCAAGAATTGACCACAGCAGCAAGCAGCAATGAGATACTGGGTGTCACAACTGCTGTGCATGTGTGTTCTTAACATCAAACCGGGTTTTCTACGCGTCGACAACCAGCACACCCAGTCCGGCAGACCCAGCAGTCAGTGTCCGTGGCGACGCTTCGTCCTAGAGAGACATAAGCTTTTATTTATTTATTTATTGATTTTGTTCCATCCCATTTATTATCTTCGCACTTCTTCCGTCTTCCTCCCTCCCTGGTCGTAACTCAGATCCGGGGTCACAAAGTAGGCTCCTCTTCCTCCCCCCCTACGGTTCTTGCCTTGATTTTTATCGCGCAGAGGGTTCAGCCTTCCCAACGCTCGTCGATGTTCATCCAATTTTGCTAAATCACGCTCCCACGCTTTCCGCTATTCAAGATAATTTTGCAAGAAAAAGTCCCTACGAGCATGCACTCGGCGGGGCTCGAACTCGCGATCTCGACGCTAACAGGCTTAATGGTTACCTGCTATTAATAGCCCACCGGGGCGACCGGCTGTATGTGGTAGCAAAACCAAACTACATTGTACTGCAGTACGCAGACTATTAATAGGCGCACTTCGATGCCATGTACGACAGGCACGACCTACAAAAAGATTATAAATGGACGAATGCTACGATAGAGGTGCACCGTGATTTTTCTGAGCTCCTCACTTGAGGAGCTCAATACGTCACCCGAAAACCGATTTTGGAAGGAAGCCAAAAGGGCTACCCGATCAACAATCCCATAAGCTGGGTGTACTAAGGAAAATATATCAGCACAAGAATGAAAGTCCGACGGATTTGGGTTAAGGAGCCCGATCATTCAGAAACAAAATCAGTAAAAAAGCGCTACCTCGATCGTAGCACGCGTCAATGGGGTAATTAAAGCAACACCTGTCCCTATTATAATATTATCATAGAAATGGGCACCGTGGAGGAAACAATTAAAACAAAAAAAAAATGGATGACGAGGGGTCATTGTCCAAACAAAAAACCGGATAACACCGTTTTGGCTTTTCAGCCGGTTTTCCTAAAACGCCGAACATCCGGTATTTGTTAGTTACATACGCGTGCTGGTTACATGGATTTCGAATCACAGCGTACTGGTATAGCGTGCTACTATTAATACCAGTATTTAGAGAACGAGGTGGTGTGCCTTGTGTCGAACGCTGCGCACCCCGACGCTTGGGATTGAAGCATATTTTGTAGGGCTCCTTGCATGGCGCGGGGTGTGGTGTGTAGTGTGTGTGTGTATGTTCTTCACATTAAACCTTCCTTTCTACCCGTCGACATCCAGCACACCCAGCGATTCTTCATCCTAAAAAGGTACCAGCTCTGTGGTCACAAAACTACGACACAGAGATACTACGCTCAGTGCCGTAAGCAGAGCAGACAATGCAATGCCATATACGACAGGCAAGACCTACTCTGCTAGCAATCCAGGTGCATGCAAGAGAAAAAAAAAAAAGAGAAAAAAGAGAAAAAAGCGAAAAGGAAAAAAGAATATAAAGAAAATATACTGAAGCAAATCAACAATCAAGCAACCAAACCAAAAGCGTAGTATGTGTGGGTGACGCTTGTCACGGTTTTTCGAGGGCATGCATGCGCTGCCGTAGCGGGCGGAGCATGATAGCTGCAAAACCGTGTGGCGCCAAGGTTTAGAGACACAGGCAGCATGGATGGCCCGGCTTTCACACGCCGGTAGCGATCTGCTGCTGTTGTTTTCTTTGTCTTCCCATCGTGTATATTATATAGTACGACCGCAGGTACTCGTGTAAGACATGAGAGGGTCGTTGCATATCGTCTCGGAAATAAAGCAAGATGCCAGTTATGTCTTTATTACTAGGAGTGCCACCCGCCGGGTACCCGCCCGAACGGGTACCCGCCAAATTCTGGAGGTTGGACTCGGACTCGCCACCAGGTAACCCGGTCTTTCAGGGGACCGGAACCGGGCCCACCGGGTACCCGGGTATCTGGACAACACGTGATTCCGTTCACGGTCGTCCAAGAGGTATATTCTAACTATATACGAGTACTGTAGTCTAGGCTACTGGCTAATACTTAACATTATATACTTGTACCAATATGTGCCCTTGTATAGTACATAAGATATATATTATATATATACCAGAGGTATATGGAGGTCACCTCCTACTATCATCATCTTTGCCATCCGACAATGTGCAGTATGAGCTTCAACATTGGTCACTCATAACATTCCCGAAAGCAGACAACCACGGAAGCCAAGAAAACCTATTCGCAAAGTCTAGCACTATCATCATGTCGGCTGTGCCGTCGACGCCATTATGGGGGTTGCCTCCTCAGATGATGATGTCGGTCGTGTCGAGGTTTCTTTTTTCTTTTTTCTTCCCCCCGATCCTATGTATTATCTTCGCACTTCTGTCTTTCTCCCTCTATAGTCGTAACTCAGATCCGGGGTCACAAAGTAGGCTCCTCTCCCTCCTCCCCCACTACTACGGTTCTTGCCTTGATTTTTATCGCGCAGAGGGTTCGGCCTCTTCCCAACGCTCGTCGGTCTTCATCGAATGGACAGCTTCGGCCGAGGCTAAAAAACGCGCACTTTTCTTTCTTATATTTATATACATGGTATGTGAAAATATATATGGTGCCTCGACAAAACTCCGTCGCATATCCAGATGAGAGACCTCACAGGTAGCGTTCTCGTAGAGGCCCCTTCGCTCCCTGGTAGCGTTTTGGGTTGGTCAACCATATGAAGCCCACACCCATGATGATGGCAGCTGGCAGGTCTCGTATACCGGACGCTGGTTAACGCGGTTAACGTATTTTCATGGTTGGCATTTGTGATCAGAAGTTGACGATGTCGCCGTACCCTATATCCTCCACAGATATATCATGTAACATATATATTAATTATATTATGACGCAGGGTGTTTATGTGTGTTGCCTAAATAATGAAATGTCAACAACGTGTGTGTGTGTGTGTGTGTTCTTCACATTAAACCTTCCTTTCTACCCGTCGACATCCAGCACACCCAGTGTCCGTGCCGATTCTTCATCCTAAAAAGGTACCAGTTCTGTGGTCACAAAACTACGACACAGAGATACTACACTCAGTGCAGTAAGCAGAGCAGACAATGCAACGCCATATACGACAGGCAAGACCTACCCTGCTAGCAATCCAGGTGCATGCAAGAGAAAAAAAGAGAAAAGAAAGAAAAAAGCGAAAAGGAAAAAATAATAGAAAGTAAACATACTGAAGCAAATCAACAATCAAGCAACCAAACAAAAGCATGACAAAATGAAAAGAAAAAAAGTGTCGTGCTTCTCCCAGAGCTGTGAGCACGATGGACGAAGCCGTCGAAGCGTGGTATGTGTGGGTGACGCTTGTCACGGTTTTTCATGCATGCGCTGCCGTAGCGGGCGGAGCATGATAGCTGCAAAACCGTGTGGCGCCAAGGTTTAGAGACACAGGCAGCATGGATGGCCCGGCTTTCACACGCCGGTAGCGATCTGCTGCTGTTTTTTTCTTTGTCTTCCCGTCGTGTATATTATATAGTACGACCGCAGGTACTCGTGTAAGACATGAGAGGGTCGTTGCATATCGTCTCGGAAATAAAGCAAGATGCCAGTTATGTCTTTATTACTAGGAGTGCCACCCGCCGGGTACCCGCCCGAACGGGTACCCGCCAAATTCTGGAGGTTGGACTCGGACTCGCCACCAGGTAACCCGGTCTTTCAGGGGACCGGAACCGGGCCCACCGGGTACCCGGGTATCTGGACAACACGTGATTCCGTTCACGGTCGTCCAAGAGGTATAGTCTAACTATATACGAGTACTGTAGTCTAGGCTACTGGCTAATACTTAACATTATATACTTGTACCAATATGTGCCCTTGTATAGTACATAAGATATATATTATATATATATACCAGATGTGTATGGAGGTCACCTCCTACTATCATCATCTTTGCCATCCGACAATGTGCAGTATGAGCTTCAACATTGGTCACTCATAACATTCCCGAAAGCAGACAACCACGGAAGCCAAGAAAACCTATTCGCAAAGTCTAACACTATCATCATGTCGGCTGTGCCGTCGACGCCATTATGGGGGTTGCCTCCTCAGATGATGTCGGCCGTGTCGAGGTCTTTTTTTTCTTTTTTCTTCCCCCCGATCCTATGTATTATCTTCGCACTTCTGTCTTTCTCCCTCTATCGTCGTAACTCAGATCCGGGGTCACGAAGTAGGCTCCTCTCCCTCCTCCCCCACTACTACGGTTCTTGCCTTGATTTTTATCGCGCAGAGGGTTCGGCCTCTTCCCAACGCTCGTCGGTCTTCATCGAATGGACAGCTTCGGCCGAGGCTAAAAAACTCGCACTTTTCTTTCTTATATTTATTTACATGGTCCATAGCCGGTCGCCCGGGTGGTCTAACTGGTAGCCACGAAGCCTTTTGGGCCGGATGTCGAGGGTTCGATTCTCCCCATGGAGGTTTTTATTCTCAAATGACACCGACTGTCGAGAGCGCATATTATAGCGTGGGTAAGCAAAATTCGACGAGAGTTGACGAGGGAAGAAAGTGCTGAAATCTTCTCGCGATAAAAATGCAAAGCAAGAACCGTAGTGGGGGAGGAGGGAGAGGAGCCTACTTTGTGACCCCGGATCTGAGGTACGACTAGGGAGGGAGAAAGACGGAAGTGTGAAGATAATAAATGGGATGGACAAAAAAAAAAAAAAAAAAAATGGTATGTGAACATATATATGGTGCCTCGACAAAACTCCGTCGCATCTCCAGATGAGAGACCTCACAGGTAGCGTTCTCGTAAAGGCCCCTTCGCTCCCTGGTAGCGTTTTGGGTTGGTGTTGCCGAACGTCAACCATATGAAGACCACAACCATGATGATGGCAGCTGGCAGGTCTCGTATACCGGACGCTGGTTAACGCGGTTAACGTATTTTCATGGTTGGCATTTGTGATCAGCAGTTGACGATGTCGCCGTACCCTATATCCTCCACAGATATATCATGTAACATATATATTAATTATATTATAACGCAGGGTGTTTTATGTGTGTTGCCTAAATAATGAAATGTCAACAGCGTACGAGTACTCGTAGCCGGCACGAACATGAATGACCTAACGACCTAACACAAAAACCCTTCCTTGTACAATATGAGACGGCTGCCTCAGAAGCCGTCGAACTCGTCTGAACAATACGTTAGTTTGCAGAATACATGTAAATATACAGACAGCAGAACCCAAGCAAACACCAACCAGGTGTCGTCGTATATACTCGTAATATATTTTAAATATACAAAAAACCAACAACGATAGCTGAGTGTGATATTTGATATTTCGATCGCGCGTACTTAGTATTTTTGTATTTTTGATTTTTTTCTTGCTTTACTTGGGTGATTTCTGGTGGTCTTTCTTTCCCTTTGTTTGTTTGTTTGTTTTTATTTTCTTATTTTCTCATTTCTTATTTTTATTTTTGCTTGTCGTATTGCCTGTTGTTGCTTCTCAAGGGGGGCACGACAGCGATGCTACAGCCCCTCGCACCATTTGCTTCATTTGCTTTGTTTTACTTATGTTTGTTACCGTGATCGCTAGCCGTGAGATCGAAGATTTCGTCGAAACTCATATTTGCGTCGTACGATTGTACATAGATAGCTGAGTGTGATATTTGAATACTTCGATCGCGCGTACTTACGGTATACGCGACCCGATCCTGACTGACCACTGCTGTTTCTTCGTTCAAATTTATCATTTATCGTATAATATATATGAAAACGAGGCTCAAGTTTTTATTACCAATCAATACCTGGTACCAGGTATATTTTATCAAGAGCGGGCGTCTGTTTGTTGTGTGTTTTTCACATTAAACCTTCCTTTCTACATGTGTCTTTTCGCTTTTTTCTTTTTTCTCTTTTTTTCTCTTGCATGCACCTGTATTGCTAGCAGGGTAGGTCTTGCCTGTCGTATATGGCGTTGCATTGTCTGCTCTGCTTACTGCACTGAGTGTAGTATCTCTGTGTCGTAGTTTTGTGACCACAGAACTGGTACCTTTTGAGGATGAAGAATCGGCACGGACACTGGGTGTGCTGGATGTCGACGGGTAGAAAGGAAGGTTTAATGTGAAGAACACACACACATGCACATGTCGACATCCAGCACACCCAGTGTCCGTGCCGATTCTTCATCCCAAAAAGGTACCAGTTCTGTGGTCACAAAACTACGACACGGAGATATCATACGATACCACACACACACACATGCACATGTCGACATCCAGCACACCCAGTGTCCGTGCCGATTCTTCATCCCAAAAAGGTACCAGTTCTGTGGTCACAAAACTACGACACGGAGATACTACGCTCAGTGCAGTAAGTAAAGCAGACAATGCAATGCCATGTACGACAGGCAAGACCTACCCTGCTAGCCATCCAGGTGCATGCAAAAGAAAAAAGGGAAAAAAAGAAGAAAAGCGAAAAGGAAAAAAAAATATAAAGAGTAAACACACTGAAGCAAGTCAACAATCAAGCAACCAAACAAGAGCATGACGAAATAAAAGAAATAAAGTGTCGTGCTTCTCCCAGACATGTACGGGGTATTAAAATTAAAATCGAGGCAAGCGGTACATTCTGCTTTCCGGTGTATCCGGTTTTATCTGTTTTTCAGAAATATACTACGTAGTTAGTTGATGTACACAATTACGGCCTTATGATATGCATGCTACCACACCACTGCTGTGTATAGCGGTAATCATGTTACTACTGGTGATGATGGTGTTTTTCAGTTTAAAAGCAACGAAGAATTTGCCTGATACTGCCGCTTTTAACCGATTTTCCGTGAGCTCTTTTCCGGTTTAATCCCGTTGTAACCGGGTTTTATCCGGTTTTATCCGGTTTTCGGTTACCGGCACAAAACGCACTTTTATTTTGTATTCAAACAAAATCGTTTACTCTCACCTCTCACATGCCTGCTGGGTTTTCAAAAACTGGTTTCAATCGTTTTTTCGTTTTTCAACAGTACCTACCTACCTGTCTGTCTGTCTGTGTACATCTGACTCACCGACACCTCGTAGAAGACTATGTCGGCGCCCTCCATGCCGCCCATCTCGGAGACTCCGAACCCAGCCCAGCCGGAGGCTGCCTTGGCGTGAACTGCCACGCGTATCGTCTCGAGGTCGGTGTCGATGGTCCAAAACACATCCATGTTGGCGTCCAGTGATACGTTCCTCGTGTACAAGGAGCCATTAAAGTCATGGGCGGCGGCGGCGGTCGCGAGGATAACCACTGCCGCCGTCGATGTGACTCCAGCCGGAGCGAGTCGGCCTCCAAATAGCAACTTCATCGTTTTTTGTAGATGATGATCAGTTCTCTGCGTTGTTGCTGGTGGTGTGTTTCGCACAAAGCTTGGAACGACGCCGTTGTTCACCGATGATCCGATGATGCTGCTGCGTTGTTCCCTTGGTGGGGTATTTTTAAGAACCAACAGCCCGTTCGTTCGTACGTAATGGCCTCCAAAACAATACGCGGGAAACGGTGTTATCCGTCCCCTTGCTCAGGAATAAGTATCTAGGAGAAACAATACAACACAGCAGTAGTAAGTAGTAGTAGCAGCAGTGTTTTCAACTCGATCGGCATATATATAATGATAATATATGATATACTTGTTGTACAAGTTCTTCGGGATTATGATTGACTCGAAGTCCCGGGGGGTTCGCGAGCGGAGAAGGAGAACACGGCAGGCAGGCGTTGGTTCCTCGTATATATGTATAAATGAATATCTGTGGAGGATAGGGTACGTAGACATAGACACCGTCAACCTCTGATCACAAATGCCAACCATGAAGATACGTTAACCAACGTCCGGTCTACGAGACCTGCCATCATGGATGGTCTTCATATGGTTGACGTTCGGGAATACAAACCCAGAACGCTACCAGGGAGTGAAGGGTCCTCTACGAGAACGACCCCCACTCCCACTCTCTAACCTATGAGATCTCTCCTTGCGAGATGCGAGGGAGGTTTTGTGGAGGCACCTCCTTGCCACATATAAGAAAGAAAAGTGCGCGTCAAGGCCTCGGCCAACCCTGCTCAAGACCCCGACACGGCCGACATCATCTGAGGAGGCGACCTCCATAATGGCGTCGACGAGTCTCTGAACTCTACAAACCAAATTTAAATCATAATACCCAGAAGACGACAAACAATGTAAAACGAACAACAGCGCGAACGGGAGGAATTAGCAAGCCCCCCGCTCAAGCCGTTCTCCCCGTCTTCTCATCATAAGGACACACCGCTGGCCCACAGACACCAAACCCCACCGCCCGACGAAGCTTCGCTACGGAGTTGGTGAACTCTCCACGATCACGCGCGGAGCAGCACAGAGGTACAGGCGTGGACGCTGAACTTGGTGAGGAGTCACAACGGAGGACCCTCCGAAAACTACTCTCAGGTGAAACCGTTGCAAAAATAATGATTTATACCTGGAACTTAAAATCACTCACGCCCGCACCGCTGATATTCCGTACAGCCAAAAATCTGAGACTAACCCAACATCCTCACGTACGAGTAACGAGTAGTAATGCATTCCCCGCTTCCTCTGCAAATACCCTGGTTACTACGAGTATCCAAACTGTGACCACAGCTGCTACGAGTAGTCCAACTGCGACTCTGACTATTACGAATAGCGCAATTTAATGTGATCAACCCGGCTCTTACTACGAGTAATCCCTTGTTTTCACGAAACGACTGAGCCAGATTTCCGATGTATTCATCCGATATCCCAGTCTAGCTTCATGCCCCACCTCAACCGCGTACAAGGGAATATACGCATACCTGGTACAATACTGCTATACTCTCAGTTGCAGGTACGTTGGCACTCTAATAGTAGATTGATCATCGAAATCAGTCATCGATCGACGAGTAATTAATCACTCGCTTGGTTAGTGCACAACTCCGCAACGAGTAGCCGACAGTAGCTACTTTCAGAAACGCTAGAGAAGAGGATGGACAAATGAGGTACAAATCGCAATCACGGTCACAGATCGCAGACAACAGCAAGCAGTAATATTCGATTACAAACCAAGTTGGACGAATGGGAAAATGTATTAACTACCGAACTCTTTTCGCCGAAACAAATTGATACTAAGTTGTGAGCGAGGCAGTTGACCAACAACATGGTCTGCGCAAAATTCAAGCGTATGCCCCAATGCTCGGGGAAGGTAAATGAACAGCGTACGAACACTCATGGATCAAATAAAATCCATGATCATCATCGCCTGGAAAAGGTCTGCCTCTCAACAATACTCGCCTCAATTTGATACGCGAGGACGCAGCCCACTATTTTCAAGTGATCGGGTAACACAAAAAATACTCACGTACACAACGAATGATCTCGAAATACAAAAAAATAAAAATGGCTCACGAACACGATAAAGCACGACCCCGAAAATAAAACAGCTTATCTCAGACCCCAAACACTTTAAAGTTGTAATGTCCCAAATATGGTTAGGCGAAGATCTCCTACCTGGTTTCCGACATCAAATGAAGTGTTCCAAAACGATAATACATGAATAATCGTAAAACGCCGACAGACAATGTCGACGGAATAAGCTGTAGCTATACAGGCACACAAACCTGGTATTATAGTGTAAATCAACGGAACGTCGTAGCGACAATGGTAGAACTGTCGACAGACCCAGAACGCTACCAGGGAGTGAAGGTCCTCTACGAGAACGACCCCCATCCCACTCTCTAACCTATGAGATCTCTCCTTGCGAGATGCGAGGGAGGTTTTGTGGAGGCACCTCCTTGCCACATATAAGAAAGAAAAGTGCGCGTCAAGGCCTCGGCCAACCCTGCTCAAGACCCCGACACGGCCGACATCATCTGAGGAGGCGACCTCCATATATCCGCGTGTTTGTGCTGTCTTCACATTAAACCCGTTCTTTCTACTCAACCATAATATCAGTACACCCAATCAATGCCTCTCCTGATTCCTAATCTTAGAGAGATACAAATTCTGTGGTCGGTCACACACTGTGAAACAGACACGTGTGTTCTTCACATCACCGGTAAACTGTTATTTCTACACCCGTCGACACCCGGCACACCCAGCGTCCGTGCCGTTTGTTCAGAGAGATACTATACGTACAAGTTATTGTTGAGGCCTTAATATTAGTCGGATGGGCTACATAACGAGTAGTACTGGTAAAAGGTTGGGGAACAGATAATCCCGACTACGTAAGGATTTAAATCACTACTACGGGGGCGTTTACGACCCATCCCCGGGTTTTAGGCCTTGCGTTTCGCATTTTCCCGTTGCAGTCAGTCGTCCTCTCCAGCACACCAACCAAATCCCACAGACCAGCGTGCAACAACAGCTGAGCCCTGCACCAGCGTCTTTCTTATTGAATAAACACTAAACTCTAAGTAATTAGCACGTAAAGTCCCTTCGCTGCAATTCTCCCAGCCCAAAGCACCGGCAAACTAACAATACCACTAACCCCATCCCCAACCCTGACCCTATCTTCACCCCGAAACGCAAGGCCTGGAATCCGGGGATGGCTCGTAAACGTCCCCGTAGTCGTGATTTAAATCTCGCCTACGTAGTCGTGATTATCAGTTCCCAAACGGTTGACCTATCACCCACCCATTATAAGCCTTCTATTAATAGAACTCCCCCCCCTTCAGCACCCAGCTGGGTCTTTATTTTTCGCATAGGTCGCCCCGGTAGAGTAGTGACCAGCTTCAAAGGCTACTATTAATACTATCATTGGTACCCGAGTTCAATTCACACCGTGGTGAGAGATTTTGACTTCATTTGGAAAATAAAAAGGAACCAATTATTGCTGAGAGCGCTTTCTTCGTGGCGTGGGTACTACGTAGGCGGAATCCGACGCAAGTCGACGAGGAAAGAAAGTGCGCTGAGAAACCTTCTCGCGATAAAAATGCAAGGCAAGAACTGTATTGGGGGGGGAGGGAGAAGACCCCGGGTCTGAGGTACGACCACGAAGGAGAGAGAAAGGAAGGGGAATACGGATTAGCATGCTATACTCGTACAACGAGATAAACAGCAGACAGGATAGTCAAATAATTTACGCCTGTAGGCGCCCATGTTGTTTTTTTAGGTAGGTTGTTCGTGGTATGGGGGTGTACTCATGTCGTGCACGGCCGTAGTCATATAACCATAGACCCTCGCATCCCTACAATGCCGGGACGGAGCACGTTGGGTTATGGGTTTTTACCAACCAGGCAGACATTGCTTGCGCCAAGCGCGAAGCGCCGTGAGGTATAAATTATTAGTGTGGATGGGGGTAGATGAAATTAATGAATTAACTACTTGAGCTAGTGTGGATTAATTAATTTAGCGAAAGAGGGAGATACCACAGGTATACTAGTTATTAGTGTGGATGGGGGTAGATGAAATTAATTAATTAATTACTTGAGCTTGTGTGGATTAATTAATTTAGCGAAAGAGGGAGAAGAATAATAGTAAATGGGATTGACAAAAAATACAAAAATATTAATATCAGTCCGAAGTTTTAAAAAAGAGCAGTGGCCAAAATCGGGTATACCCGATGGGTTTGTGGCCAAAACAGGGTACAATTGTATTTAAGTGACCGCGACGATCCCAGGGCGCCATCTCATTGGCCAGCGCAGGCCACCACCCGACGCTGGCCACAAACCCATCGGGTATACCCGATTTTGGCTACTCACCCCCCAAGAGGTACCCGATAATTGTACCCACCTACCTGAAAATGGCCCGGCTGTTCGACCACCACGGCTCAACAGCCCACTACGCACCAGACGACGAGTACGACTAATTTCATCGAAATCCATGCCCCCAGCCAGCCCTGTTACCGACGGAACCATCTGCTTGATAGATATCCATCCATCTGCTCGACAAGTATCCATGATTTGGTTGATTCGCGCAGCCTCTCACACCCAACCAAACTTGCCACCTCGAAACACTGCACAGCAGTAGTGGTGCCACTTCGAAACACGGCACAGCAGTAGTGGTTCAAAACACGGCCCAGCCGTAGTGGTTGGTTCACAGTGCTATCTCTCCCTCTCCCAACCAAAAGCCACCTCATCACGGCACACCAGTAGTAGTAGTTGATTCGCTCCCTCTCCCACCCAAAAAGCACCGCTCTTTCTCTCCCTCCTCGACGAGCCACCAGCCACCAGCCACCGCACAGCACAGCAGCAGTAATATAGTAGCTCGTAGAGCAGATGGATCCGTCGGTAACAGGTTGGGACTCGGCCGGAACTCGACTGGATACGTCGTAATACGTCGTGATACGTACCTGGTACGCAGGTGCGTGGTACGTAGTAATCGTCGTCTGGTGCGTGGTGGGCTGTTGAGCCGTGGTGGTCGAACAGCCCGGCCATTTTCGGGTAGGTGGGTACAATTTTCGGGTACCTCTTGGGGGGTGAGTAGCCAAAATCGGGTATACCCGATGGGTTTGTGGCCAGCGTCGGGTGGTGGCCTGCGCTGGCCAATGAGATGGTGCCCTGGGGTCGTCGCGGTCACTAAAATACAATGGTACCCTGTTTTGGCCACAAAACCATCGGGGTATACCCGATTTTGGCCACTGCTCTTTAAAAAAAGTC
>MEHQ01000431.1:0-41307 GCA_008828725.1 Saccharina japonica
TTCATTTTTCGAGCTGTGGTTTGGATAAGGGATTTGGTCCAGAGGCCAACGCCAATGCCAGTAACTTAGGGCTACGTTTGTGTTCGTGGTCCAAGCAGTAAACACGTTAAAACAAACGAAACATCTTGCAACGCCTCGGTATGTACGACTGTAGTGGTGCGTCACAACAATCGCTCTATGTAGCATATGGTTCGCTGTGTGCGGGTCGTGTTGTATTTACAGTTGCAAGGTTAGGTTCTGCGCACTAAACCGTGCCCGGCGTTTCAGTTGAGGTATTTCCCGTACCCGAAACGTTTGCGAGTTCATGTGTGTACGACATTCATACCCATACTGAGAACGTCTCAGGAACGTCTTTGGCGTTTACGTGAGGCACCAATACACGTACAGGAAACCCCTGTGTGTTATGTACGCCTGTCCACTGGGACACAATACACAGGATACGGGTGCAAGATCCCATACCCGTGCCGATATTTTGGGTCGGGTAACTACCCGGGATATCCGTTTTTGGTGAACAACCCGGTGTATAACCAGTTCCAGGCCCTTAACAAGCCTTCCGAGGTACGGGAGAAGAGTGATATTATATACGTCCGTATCATAGCTATAGTTTGTTTTTGTGACTCTCAAATTGGCTTGTGGAGCTCGTCACCTCAACCAAAATAGACTGTTGTGAACTATTAATATACAGATATATGCTTAACTCGATGAACACTCGAATGGCGTCCTGTAAGTGTCAACGAAACATATTGCACATGACAAAAATGATACCGAGTTGTTCCCCGGTTGAAAATTTCCCTGATAGTCGTATAACGTCCAGTAAGTTAAAATTCAAGGTATATATATATATCACTGGTACAAGACGCCATACCCGCTGCCGGGAATTTGAGTCTGTTGAATGCCCAGGACATTTTGAGCACACTACCGGGTATATCCTTACTGTAGTACCCGACCCCTCCCGAAATACCAGGCTACGGGTAATGGGTCTTACGACAGTAGGACCTGTTTTGTCTGGGGTTCTCCGCTCCTTGAAGTCGTTACCTCACCCACAACTAACGTTGGAGAATATACTAAAGTGTAACCGGACGAATAAACCCACGAAGTAGTAGGTACAACCGGAAACTTATGTGCATCATAAGTAGAACACCGAGTTGTCCCCCGGTTGAGGAGTTTCGTCAGGTCCAAATGTTCCGGCCAAACAGTGCTACCGATTCCCTAGCACGCTTCGGGTACAGGTCCGAGAAGAACAACATCATTATCCCACCCGGAACGTGGGTAGTGGTGTACGACATCACGCACATACCCAATATCTCTGTCAGTTTCGCTGTAATCTCAACACACTACCCGGGCTTTCTGTGAGTAGTGTAACGATTCTAAAACCTTACAGTGGTTGAAATACACAAACCCTACATAACATAACCCCATATAATTGTTCGACAGGTCCGGTTCGATTGGATCGTACAGTTCTCTTGAAATTGTACCGGACGAGGGGAGGAGACGCGTGGGAGCGTCAAGAAGGCTGGAAGGATAATGCAAGCGACCTCGACACGTGGTTCGGTGTTACCGTTAACGGAGATGACCGAGTGATAATCTTACAATTGGAAGGAAGCTGGGCACCATGGTGTATTATGGGGTCACGCATCGTTCGCGGTGAGACATACATGCAGTAATGCACAAATATTACCGTTCCCGAGTAATACACGTTACAGATGTTCGGAGTCGTGAATTTAAGAGCTTCACAACTCAAGCAGAAAATGACTGCCAGAAAGTGTGTATGCTTGATCGGACAAGCTGTTCCATGGCCTAGGAAATTTACAGTTACTCCTGTAAAATGCGCATGGACCTGCGGCTACTTCGGGTACCTCTTACATTGCTGAGACCCGTCAGTTACCAATAGCTCGGCCAAAATATGTCACCTCTACCGTTCGTTGAGTCACAATGTCTGGGTGCGGTATCCATGTTACAGGTGCATCTCATCGAGTTATAACAAGTAGCCAGGAAAACGTTCGGCTCAACATTCTAGAGATGCTGTGGGTATCGAATTTCCAATATGTATATATCATGATATACTGAGCGTTTGAGTATTGTAATTCTCGCGCGAACCCTCATATTGAATGGTAATATACTTGAAAAACAATAAATTTCCGCCTGTTGGTTGCACGTTTAGTTTTACTTATTTTTCAAAATTGTTTGTTGTCCTTTTCTGGATATGCGACGCGCAGGTGCCTTTCCGTCGGAGATCGACCAGCTAGATGCTCTCACAACGCTTAATCTCAGTGGGAACAGAATGACCGGTAAGAAAAATGTGAAGCGGGCCGGACACCCAAAACGGTGTTGTGAATGCTTTAAACTGTTGACCCCAATATTGTACGAATGTGGTCGATATCTTTGTTGGCTAGCACTTTTTTTTTTTTTTTTTTTGCCATCTCATTCATTATCTTCGCACTTCCGCCTTCCTTCTTCTCAAGTCGTAACTCAGACCCGGGGTCACAAAGTAGGCTCCTCTCCCTCCTCCCCCACTACGATTCTTGCGTTGCATTTTTATCGCGAGAAGATTTCAGCACTTTCTTCCCTCGTCAACTCTCGTCGAAGTTTGCTTACCCACGCTCTAATATGCGTTCTCGACAGTCGGTGTCATTAAGAATAAAACCCTCCATGGGGAGAATCGAATCCTCGACATCCGGCCCTACAGGCTTCGTGGCTACCAGTTAGACCACCGAGACGACCGGCTTGAAGGCGAACAATGTGTGTCCACAACGTCTGCCTCCATCACAATATTTTAATATGAGGACATAGTGGACATGGATAGCTGGGCTAGGCTTGCAAGCTCTTACGCATGAACGTACACAGCCCGGCTGGTGAAAGTAGTTCGGTCTGCATAGTGTATCATGCTCTTGGCCACGGCTGCCGAATCCACGAAGCCCCGGCAGTTATACCAACCGCCAGCCTTGCAGTGCTCCCAAGCCATTTCACACAAGTTGACGGCAACGGACGCATGCGATTTGAACTACGTGTATTCAGGGGGTGGCGGCCAACCATTTTAGTGTTAGCTGACAAACGTGTATACGATGTACGGTAAACATGCAGAGTACCTGTACACCGTAAGATAGTAGTGGCCGAATGATCAACGTTGAGCGTCTTCTTGGGCTTTAATGGCTGGTCCGCCACGCTAGACCACGAGCAATTGCCTCGATGAGGTGTTGCAGCTGTGTTACTGTAATATATTTTATCCGGGCGGCTTCAGTTGGCCTACGCATTTTCTTCTTGTGACGCATTTTCGCTGCAACGTATTATAACGTTGTATGTATTTCGCTGTGAACTTCCGCCGAAGATTATTCGTGACGGTCTTCAACGTGTTCATACGCTGGGTCCCGTTGAATTGCGGCGTCAATCGGTCGCTTAGCCGCCTCGAATGAGTGTGCCTATGCCTTGCCGTGTACATTCGAAACTCGCATCGGAATGACATCTGGCAATCGGTTCCTTGTCACGTTGTTTTTTTTGCTTTTAATATTTTTGGATGCCTTAGTCAAACGCTTCGTCAGGCAAGATGGCGTGACGAACTTTGTCCTGCCCACGGTCTGGAGGTTATACCGTATGGTTTGTGCCGTCGCGATTTATGCTATCCCGACACAGCTACCTGATTATGGTGTAATTGCATTTGCTTCTTTGGAAGGACGACGACTTGTCGAGACCACTGAGTTTTCATATTTGCGTTGTTAAAGCCACCAGATCACTTCCGGGAATTGTGGACGACGTTTTCGAAGTTCACACCACCTTTGCGCATTGGTCCGTCCTGATATCGCACGACCCGGTCATTTGCCAATGCGCCGCATGTTGCCGTCCTTTGTCCGTTTTATGCAGGAGAAATCCCTATCGAGGTTTGCCAACTGCGTTTTCTGACAACACTTAATCTCGCCGACAATGAGCTAACCGGTGAGGGCACAAAGAGCAGCAGTCGTGATTAATATCCTGACGATAATGTTTTATTTGGAGGAATCGTCAAGTCAAGACAAGGGTAGGGCCTTCATTAGGCGCAGACCCGCAGGTGTAACAATAACCACCTGCTACATTCGTCTTTACTGATTGTACTCTACTGTCCGAGGTAGTGGTCCGTAGCGCGTTACTACGGTTGACCCTGAACGTCTTTTTTATTGAGAGTACGAGGTTGCCTATACCGGCTTTGAAGGCCATGAGTCAACGGATCAACGTAGTACCCCCAGGTGGCATCACCAACTGCATGCCGGACCCAATCTTCTCCAAATAGTGGTTGAGACTTGCTTACGATCTGCTTGCCTGTCACTTGGAGTGAAGGTTATACGATCACGTGGTCGAAACAGCCCAACGATGATCATAAATAATACCTGGTAGTACATTTTTCCCTCGTGTAAGTACCACTAGATTAGCCCACATTAACATGGCGCTAATTTTCGACTACATAGTGCGACTGGATGTCTGCCGTACTCCTTGAGCTGCAAACGTTTCACCCCTGGCAATGGTGTTGACGCTCTAGTTATGTATTTTAGTGATGCCGGTATTTAATAGTTTTTGTTAAAGCGTGTGTTGTCCTTTCTACATATTTGTGATTATTTTTTGTTGTCCATCTCATTAGTTATTTTCGCCATGTTTTATACTCTCCTTTTTATTCATAGTCGTAACTCAAGTCCGGGGTCACAACGTAGACCCTGCTCCCTGCCCTTCTACGGTTATGGATTTGCATTTTTGTCGCGAAAACACGTCAGCAATGTCTTCCGTCATCGGCTTGCGTTGAATTGCGCCTACCCACACTTTAAGGCGCTCTCAGCAGTTGATTTCGCGTATTCAAATATTTTTGCAAATAAACTTCAATGACCAACCCACGTAAGATTAGGCCTCGGAAATAAACTTCAAGTAGCATTCGTGGGTATAACTACACCATCGGGGCGACTGACTATGGGCGACATTTATTCTCACGGCCTGGACTTACTTCCCAACATTGAGTGCGCGTATCGATTTCTAGGCTACAATGTATCGGATATACTCTGTTAGCTTCGGCGATCTACCAGTAGGCGGCTAAGGCCTCGTTAATTCGTATTTTGGCCAATAAGAAAGACGCTGCTTGCTCTATACATATGCGGTGCAATGTAAGGGTGAAAACGATATTCACGTTTAAAATTCCGGTCGATGGGTGTGGCTGTAGCCGCACCCCCTCCCCTCCGGTATCCACTAAGATGTATTATGGGCGAAGTTCCACTCGACCTCACCTCAACCAACGTTATCGTGTTGGCGATCAGTAGTAGTTAGTATACAACACCGTATGGTATGAATTTCAATACACTCGAGCCGTTCGCTGATTGCGGTGTTCAGCGCTACTGACGCAAGTGCAGTACGTATTCGTACCCTAAATGTAAAGCCGTGACTATGTCATGTACGGGACACGGGAATTTGGCAGTCCTATTGTTTTTTCCATACATCTGACGTAGTCTGCGCTACATTTTTGATAAGTTAGATACCGGTCTTGCGCAAACCCACAGCCACCACCCCACTCGCACACGCACCCGGCCCACGGCAGAAGTAGGATTATTGACAGGGAGAACCCGACGAACAGCCCCGACAGCTGGCCCTATTAAAACATCAATATTCAGTCGTAAATTCTACACTTGTAATAGTGCTGGGCAGTTGGGTTTTTCTGTAGATGGACGCGTAAGACGAACCAAACGCGCCCCGCCGGCTCTTATTTAGCGACGCAACCGTAGGTTTGTGCCGGATACACATATAATATAGTGTTGCATGCCCTCCGTCCATTGCACTTTGCAAGAGATTGTGTTCGCAGCATTTCTGCGAGAGAGTTTCCTCGAAAAAACAAACAAAAACTATCCATGTGAGGTGCCGGTTGCTAACACAATTAACCCCTTTCTTACGGCCAACATCAACCATTCACGTCAACGTGTATCAACTTAACTGGATGATCCCTAATATTCCGATATCGTGGCTGACCAGCGAACACCCACAAAGGGAACCCGTACATACCTAGGATTCAGGGTGTGGCCAAACGAACACACACCACTTAGTACTCAAAAACAATGCAATCACATATATTACCCCTCGGCGAATTAAAATCCCGGAACTCGCTGGGTAGACTATTTTCGGGGACCTCAAGCGTTTCCAAAGCCGCAATCATGGTGATTCCAGTAGAAATCGAACCTGCGTGCAGCATAAACGCCCAGCCAGCGAGTTCCGAGCGGTAAGACAAACAGAATATACACACCTTATCTTAACAAAACTTTGAAAACGTGCCATCCATATATGTGGTCCTGCATGAAGACGCATGCTACGATAGAGGTATACCATGTTTTTTCTGAGCTCCTCACTTAAGGAGCGTCATACCTCACCGAAAAACAGGATTTTTGAGGAAAATATAAGTGCTGCCGGATGCGAAATCTCTTGACCGAAGTATGCTCTGAAACATTATTCGTCACAAAAATGAAAGTCCGACGAATTTGGGTTAAGGAGCCCGATCGTTCAGAAAACGATTCAGCCAAAAAATGCTACCTCTACCGTAGCACGCGTCTGAACCATATGTTTCCAGCAGTACGACGTTGGGGCTTCATTTCTGAAACTAATCATTTGTGACTGACGAGCTTCCTCGACCATTGCAACTGAGGATCTACCAAATACCTTGACATTTGATGCGGATATGTAAATTTCTCCGAATTATTTCTAGACCATGGAATTGTGTGCCCGGCGTTGGTAACAGTATATTTCCGACGCGGTTGTTAGGTCGGGTGTATATACGGTCTTAAGGAAGGAGCTTCGTAATCATTAGGGTGTATGTCTCCCGAACCACGCGTTACTTTGCGTGGAATGGCTAACCTAAAAGTAGTACCAGTTAATATCCTGACTGCCAGTACTTCCTAGAGTTTACACGTTTACCCTCTCTCTGTATCGCTTTGGTGATATATAATTACTCCGGTAACTAAGCGCGTTTGAGGGAGCACGCACAACTTGCAAATATGAGTTTCGGCGAATTCTTAGACATTCACAGATGTTTTATTGTTTTTGAACTAAACATACTGGTAATGGGGAGTTTATGACATAAGTTCTACCGTTGGGAGGTAAACATAGCCCTGAAATAAGTAGGGCTAAGTCAATAAGAACTGAATATTTGTATTGTATGCTGTATCCTGTGATAATAGGGAAATCAGTAACACCATGATTTTAGCTTTGATCTGGGTGGTTTACGATTGAACAAATACTGCCAGCGACGCGTGCTACGGTGCAGGTAGCACTTTGTGGCCGAATCGTTTTCTGAACAATCGGGCTCCTTCTCATAAATTCGTGGGACTTTCATTTTTGAGACGAATAATGTCTCAGAATATACTTCGGTCATGAGATTTCGCGTCCGGCAGCACTTTTATTTTCCTCGAAAATCATTTTTTTCGGTGAGGTATGACGCTCCTTACGTGAGGAGCTCAGAAAAAACACGGTGCACCTCTATCGTAGCATGCGTCCAGCGATAAAGGTATTGTGTAGCTACAGAGAATCATGTCAAACTGTGCTTTGTGGACTACCAAATGTTTCACGACAGGGAGTTAATCATGAAGACCGCACCATGCAGCCCAACTGGCGACGTCCTGTGATACGTGCGAGTAGAGGGAGGACTCCGTTTGGCGGTCACCTTCAGATACTAATCATGCTGATGATTTTGCGTAAAATGTGTGGATAGTAGGATCTAAGTTTATCGTGCTCAGATGGACACCCAGAACTCGAAAGCGCCTTACGGGCGATGCCCAGGCAAGTCAAGCCAACGGACAGAATATCAGGGGGCGGAAATAGAGGACGATTTGCTTGTGCGCGGCTAGATGGCCTGTACAAGAACTCCGAGGCCACTGTTGGGATTGGTGCAAGACCTCGCGTCAGAACATACCTAAACCCTATGCCCGGGTGGCTGTTCCCTGTTGTTTTGCCGGTTATGTCGAAAACATGTGGGACTGCCTTCAAACGCTATAACTTGTTTGACGGTATGCGGTATGCGAATCGGTTGTCATGTAAACTCTCGGGGACAAAAGCGATGTTGAAAATAGCCGGACTTTTGTTAACCTGTCTTAGCAAATGAAATAAGTAAACGTCTTCCAGGTACACGGAGAAATCGCTTCAAAACTGAATTATCGACACAATGGAACAATATTCCCAGGAGGCAAGGATAACATAGTATCCCCTTTATAATAACGCCTCCGTATGTTCGAAACATCCAAACAGGAAATATTAAATGGAGATCCCCGAAAATGAATTGCGTTTGCAAAACAATTAGAAAGCCCTGGCAGTACGTCATCTATCTAACGTGTTACAACTAAATATGAATACTCGCACGTATGAACTAACACAGCTCTCGGATGTTGTAGATGTTTAGTGATGCATAATCGCACGTACAAGCTAACACAGCAGTGACATGTTGTAGATGTTTAGGGATATATTCGCACGTATGAGCTATTAGTAGTAGGGCAGCACACTATGGCCTACCTGGGTATGGGTATTGGGGATGTGCGCTACCTGCTCACTTGTGTTATTAGTACATAATTTGCTTACGATACAACACGTCAACAAGCAAACAAAATACCGGAACGAATATAAGATTAATCATCCCCACGGAGGTACAGGCTAGCGGTTCGATATGTCCTTCGATCGACGAAGGCCGAGGACTTGAACGTACTCGTTCACGTGCCACAAACTACAGTAAGTGCCTTTCGGATAATCGCGTGTAACAACAACTCACGGGATGTTCCTAGTATCTGGAGGATGGCAAACATTTATTCAAAGAAATAATATAGCGGGTACTTCATGTACGCGCAGCATTTTGGCTGGATGTTCTGCGGGGAACTTCCGTCCAGTACTCGCAGTATATTAAGGTTAAGTGCGCCGGATGCTGCCAACCGGCAGTATTTTGGGAGTCGGTACTACATCTGTGAACCTCCGTTTCGTTTCCAAGTATTTAGTGGTTCTGTACTGCAGCTACTGCATAAAAATGGCCGTAGTTCGTTTCCTTGTTACAACAATGTACTTGGGAGTACCAAAATAGACTCAATACATGGAGTACACTCGCAGTATGGGGTTTACGTCGACCATCTGTGCATCGTTTGAATATTGCAGTATCCTGTTCAGCGCTGAAAGCATTCACAAATGGTCCCACGAAGAGAAGTTGGAGTATTGCATCATTGCATACTGCGAGCAATCGCATCATTTACGCCTTCAATCCTTTTGACGCTCCTGGGTACTCCATATAATCGGATGCTCGTACTGCGAGTACTGCTGCTACTCGGCGTACGGTGCTGCCCGCTCTCTCAGTACTTGCATTAGTTTGCCCATTAATACTTATCATACTGCCAGTACTTGCAGCAATTATGCCACAAATACTGCACATCACTACTCGAGTACGTAATGTACTCGATTCTCCGTGTACAGTCGAGATATCGCGTATACTGGGAGCTTCTGCGCAACACTTCGATAGGCAATTCCACAGGTTGCCGTGGGTAATTGAAAAAACATTTCATACACAGCTGGGACGATAACCCTTACGTGTTCGGATTGGATTTCACGTACTCATCTCACGCTGGTGGCAAGATATATATTTGCATTGCGCTACGTTCGGATGAGGTTTGGTGAAAAAGCTTCGAGGGCCTATGAATAGCAGTAATTCAACCGGCATGGTATTTTATTTTTTATTGGCTAGTATAGCAGTCAATACAGACGACAACGTAATAAGCCGGCGTTAACACTGGAGGGGCAAAGACGACAACGTAATAAGCCGGCTTACACTATTCACGCCAACTGGAAAACTCTCAACACGAACACCAATCGGCAGGCGTCTACAGAAGCGCTTGTTTCGTTTGTATGCAGTAGACCAAGTGCATATAGTGTGAGCTCTGATCAACGTGCTACATCAAAAGTGTGCGTCATGTAGGAGTGCTGACACAAGCTACCACAAGGTTCATGCTTCAATTTTCCATATTTTCACTTCCACTCCCCCATTTTGTCCTACATACTGGTAAATACATAATTTATTAATTTCCCTTTCATTCTCACTATTATGTGCATGTTCAATTTTCGTTGTGAGTTTTTTTTTCAAGTTTGTCATGAATTCAAATATAATTTCCGTTTTCATTTTCATTTTTCCATGTTAATCTGGACACTCCACTTTTCACACGCTTCACATTCAGCTCCTGCCGTACCTGCCCTCTCCTGATGTTGAGAACCCTAACATCAAAATTCAACAAGTCGTTGTCCGAGTCCAACTCCAGGCTCCTGCGAGGGGGGGGTGGGGGGTTACGTCATGTCGTGCACGGCCGTAGTCGTATGACCATAGTGGAATAAGGGGTACTGATTTGTTGAATCCTTTGAACATTTGACCATTGACCACGCATCCCTGTCGAGACTGAGCGCCGTTCTTACTTCAAATTGAGACACCTCCAACACAGTGGCGCTCAATGCATGGTTTTTATATATTACAAACAAACTCCTCAAAAACACGCAGCAAAGAAAAAAGCCAAACACAGCCAGCGCGAACTCGTGCACTGGGGGCATCGTAAATTGGACGCCCCGGCGAAGGTGGTCGTATTTGCTGTCGATATATGATTTATCACGCTGAAACGCATGTCTGCCGCGATGAAAATCGTAAATAATCTCGATGTGAATGCGAATACGGAAAACAATCATAGCACAACCTTAAACGGGTGCGGATGCTTACGAAGTAGTATGGTATCGTAGCATCGTCATGACAATGGTCACTGCATGCCCAACCAACTTATCGTGACCTTTGAGACACGTGCCGCTCCCACCCGGCCCTACAAGCTAGATCATTGACAGAATATACAGATCATACAGATAATACAGAACAAGGGGTTACCGGTACTCGCCCGGAAATATGTAGATCATCAATCTGAGGTGTAAACTACTTCTACCAAAACCAAACTCTATCGCGGTGCCAACCAAACACTCCGCCCACGAGAAGCAAGGAGGTATACCCTCGTTAAACGTTTACAAATGTGGGCACTGCGTACGTTAGGGACGACCTTTAATCTATAAGTATTACCGTGACAAGATAGGTACGTTGGGTACGTGGCCCAGTCAATGCTTGATATTTAGTCTATATATCCGTTAAATCCCCGTGTTGGCTACAAACTCAAATACCTCAGCGGTGCTTTAGTCTGAAATGTGACGCCGTGGAGATAGCAGGTACGGTTTCGGGTTGTTTGGCAATTGCTTTTCTTAGGCCTGTCGCAGGAGTCATAACCGGCTCAAATTAGCTACGTTGGGCGCGCCTCTGCCCCGTCACACAGCCACCCGCATGGGCTTTCAACTCAAGAGTAGAGTAGAGTCGCGGACAACGAGCGAGCACTATGATGAAACCTCAGTAGAAACGAAATTCATGCAGACCCCGACGACTAATTCAAACACCTAAGCAGATGGAAACCGCAAGACTTATTTATACATTGAATTGCACATGCGTTCGACAGCTCGTGTTTTGTGTATCCTCAGTATCCAAGAGCATGAAAACGTACTACGTCGACTGTAGTTTGGGCTACATTTACAAACTACGGCGCAAACCCTGCGCCCATTAAAATGTGCAACACATATCGTGATAGTTTTGATCGACATTGAAGTTTGGAGTTTCTTTCAGACAAACGCGGGCAAGGGCCCCTCTACGTATACCACTGAATCATCTTATTGTCATGGTATCCGTTCTTACTCCAGCGCATGGCCGACCGCACACACAAGTTGTTGGTGCGCAAACACACCAACGATCCAACCTAGTGTCGTGCGTCAAATTAAACAGTATTTCCTGAACTATACCGAACATTGGTTTGAGGTAGGTGTGAATCGTTTATAATGCCACAAGCCTACAAAGCCTGTGAAGCATCTAACTTTCACGTAACAGCATCGCCAATCCCACCGCGTGCCCACGGTAAGACCAGAAACCGACTACACACAATCTCGTACGAACACAGCTTAAGCGACACCCCACACTGATACATGCCCCTGCACACGAGTGACCCATGCTAAGCGTACTACACGGTGCGGGTTTCGCTGTTGAATCCAAACATTTCTTGCTGACGGGATTTCTCAACAAATGCCACTGAGTAGTTACGAAATACGTTGAAATCGGTTTTAAACACCATTGAGTTTTTTTTCGAAATATACCTAAGGAATATGATGCTATTGTGTGTTGGGCTGAGCGTGCGGATTTTATCAACGTCGGTTGGTGGGCTTGTAGAAGACTTTCGCGAGTAACGAGTAAGTACATGTGGGTGCCACCCCTACTGCGTAGCAATCGTTAATGTACGTCAAATGGATTGGAGGTAGTGGTTAGAGCGTGTGTCGCGCCAATCCCCACTATTAGGTGACCACCACAATACTAAAGGTACCATCTGGGGTATATTCGTTGTCCTCGAATTATCTTTGTCATTTGATAATATATCAATATATATATGTAGATAATCTTGCCGTTGGACCAGGAAAAATATTTCTTCACGTTCAACCTAGGTGGGAAAATGTCGCCCTGCAAAACGAGGCACTCGATATGATATATGTTGTTTAGAGGGAGAGATCGGCCCAACCATGTGTCGGTTGTTGATATGTGTGGCTTGAGATTGTGTGAGTACCATCAGTGACTGTGTTGTCTCCTCAGAAATGGGATACCATACGGTTGGGTAACAAATGCACACGTTACGAACGATCGGATCATGAACTACTACAGCCACCTAACCTAGCCGGATTGGCAACCTCGTGTTGAACTTGTGGCAGCTAAGATCTGGTTTTTCAGAATGCTCATGTAAACGCAAACAACTGTCAAGCGCCTAAATAACTCAGACACCATCAGCGGAAAAAAATAATTACCTATCACCGCAAAAGGATGGTACTGTTCTGGCACGGCACTGTCCACTGCGGTTTATTCCGCGCGATCGAGTGGCGAAACGAAAAAAGCAATAAGAACATAGTTGATATGTGCCACGTCACTTGTAAATTTGTAATGCTCGATAGAGAAACAATCTACGTAATGGCCAAATACCAACAGGACAATCAAATTCGGTGGGTAGGACCCACAAATTGCAACCTTTATGCAATCCACGGGAAGCCTGGGCGCGAGCTGAGGGAAACCAGAACTCTACGCAAGTTTGAGCTCCAAGCAACAACAATATCTACCCCTCATCTGGCATTTATCATTGTTTCCGGTTTTGCTGACGTCCCGTTCTGAAGCCCATCAATATCTAATCTGACGTGAGTCGTGAAACGGTCAACAAAGACGACCAGGCAATGTTTCGGCTTTCCGTTTAATATACGGCTTGCGCTGTGATGCTCTCGGATAAAGTATTAAGCTGCATGCGATCGCCTCAGCAAAAGTCCGATCGTATACTGGGGAAGTCACGACAGTAGTGTCCTTCAACACACGACACCAGTTGTATTATCGGTGTGGTTAGGCCAAACACAAGCGCGACTTGACACATTTCGGTGGTGCGGGCACACGTAGCCTGTGAGTAAACAAGTGCACACATTTACAAATAATGCAACAAGGTTTTTGGGCTGAGGTTGGCACGCACAACACATGCAGGTATATACCAAAAGCAACAAATATATGTACACCAAAGGCCAGATTGAAATATTCAGAGCGAAAGAGTGTTTATCTCTATTCCTTCACATGGTAACATATTAAAGGTGGCCAGCGAATGCTCCGGCTGACTTTATAACACCGAATAGTACAATCCCTGGCAACCTGCATAATAAAGCATCGTGCTGTTGTTCGTTCGCCCCCTTGAGGCGTGTAGTTCACCCAGTACTACCTGTTCCAGGAACATTTGGTTGTTCTGCACGATACTTTTACCCGCACACGGAACTTCTGTAAGTTAGATATACCGATGGTAGTGAATATTTACTCTTGGCAAATGCATAAATTTCCTTGAGGCTGGTTCACCGTGCATTTTTGGGGGCTAGTTAATTCTGACCTAACGTGAACCCCCAAAGATGCTTGTGGCCGCCGTATGTTTTTGTTTGTTCCATAGAGAACGCGACTGGGTTACCGTCCTAATCGTATAGATTATGCACTGACATTCAGCCGTGTAAGCCGTGCAAATAAGCATTGCTACTCAAGGAAAGCCGCCAGCTGGTTTTGAGGCACCGGTATAGGTACGGCGTTGTTATTGGACGGGGCTAATTTTTAGCTTAACGTCTAGTCGGAAGCCTGTACCCTCAGGGGGAAGCCGAGAAGGAACATGTGTAAAGATAGGTGATAATTAATGCAGACAACCAACGATTTAAGACATCCACCACCAACATTCACAATAGAGTATCAGTGATATGTTCAAACATATTGCTCCCTCGAACCTCCATAACCGATGAGACATCCAGGTATACAACGAAAACATATTGCAAGACAAAAGTGGAATTACGACGATTTGGGGTAAACAACCTCCGTCATTCCTAAAATGATCAAACAGTGATACCTCTATGGTAGCACGCACCTCATGCACGACCATACCTTAAGATGGCACGTCTTCGGAGCTTTGTGCGCACGAGGTGGGTTTTCGGTTCCTCTTACTTTCAGAAACTCGCTTTTGGCTGGACGATCGTGCTGCATGCAGGTCCAATTCCTGCGGGCATCGGCATGCTCGTGGCACTGGAAACGTTCGACGTCTCACACAATCGGCTGGAGGGTAAGTCCAGCCAAGGCTGTTTTGATTCGCTGCACGATGTTTCGGTCCGATTGGAGTTTGTTTGGGCATCAAGCTCTGTGTTCGTTCGGCCACGCTCTGGAGTGCCAGGTATGTTTGGTTCTTCTTGGTAGTGTACGCTGATCGGCCGCGCTTTGCGGTAAATATGGATATCTGTTTTAGTTGATATACTCGGACGTGGATGAGTTTCGTTGTCCGTTGGAAAGGCGTTGATCGTGTTTGCATCAGGTGGCTAACGTGGATTGTCTCGCTTTTGTTCGACATAAATTCACCCCAGCAATGCTGCTGACCCAATCATCTACAAACTGCAATGTACGAAGGGTTTGCATCACAAATATATATGTGTATGTATATGTGTATGTATATGTGTATATTTAGATGTGTGTATCCAGAAAACTTGAATTCGACGGCCAAACGTACCGTCGTCGGGATACCTTCAGTGGTTGTCACGCATCCATCTACAGTAATGAAATTCAGATCTGCCCAGCGTTAGTTCTATAAGCTTTGTAGTTTAAACTACGAGCTGGTTCCAGATACAGCCAGAGCTTTACCCCTTCGCAACTTTGCGCTTTAGTTTTTGAGAGTTGGAAAACGAAACTTGGCAGGGATGTGCCTCACAACACGAAGACAAAAATTATGTCTGGCCTTTTTTTTTTTGTTTTTTTTTTTCGTTCTGCAGGTACACTTTTCCCTATATTCTGTTTTTTTTGGCAACTTTGACCGTTCCTTATGCACATGTATTTATTAAAAAAAAAAGACCAGCCGCTACGTAGTTGTTTCGTAATTTTGTTGATGCGATCATGTCAACATGTCTAGTGTCGAATATGTCGACGTACTGACCGATATATGGCCTGATTTCAAAGTATCTTGATTTATCTATAGGAATATCATCCCTATGTGAAATAGCGCCTCCCTGAGTAGTACGACAATGTCCATATCTCGCGAACTACAACTCGAACTACAAAAATCGCTTCACCGATGTGTTGCCCTTGTTGATGCGGTCGCGTAGATATATTTAGTGTTGCAAAAAACAGTGTATTCCGTTTGTTATTTGCCGAAGATGGAATTTTACGCCTTTTCGTGGAACCAGCTCGTATATATGAGTTTCCATATGGTCAGCTGTCCGGAGTTTTCGTGGTATTCTCTGTGGACGTTTCATTCTATAATGTTTCGCCATTGTTTGTATCTCCTTGCCGATAATCGTCAGCTTCTCGTGGGTTGGGAGGGCGTGGTGTACGGTTGTGGTTGTGTGTTTTTGTCAAGACGAGTATCTACGGAACCGAGCCTGCACCGCAGGCTTTTCAGTAGTAGACAAGATAACAATAAGCTGGCTACCTATCCGTTTCGGGTACGTTAGACATCCACGGCTTGAGGTTTCGGGTACGAGTAGGTACTGCTGTAGACGCGTTTTTATCTGTGTCTGGGAAATGTGTGGTTACGCGGAACCGATACCCAGGTGTTTACGAGACCGCGTGCCTGTCGTAGCTAAACCTTTGCTACGATTATGTCTACAGCACCTGTTCTATCGAAGAAAAAGTTTGCGATTTAAGGCCCCTCTTACCTCTAAATTGGTGTCGATGCATCCTCGAACGTCTTACCTGGGTATACCTATATACTAACCACATTTAACGCAGAGCCTTGCGGTTTACTTCATGCCGACCTCATTGATAAGAACCTTGCTTTCAGTGCGGTTGTTGTAGCACAAAGAACATTGCTCTCCACTACTTCGAGGTGTCAACTCGCTCTGGCTCTGGTTTGGCGTTTGTATCACACCATACGGCTGATACACGTTGTCTCCTGCATACTACTAGACCTGTGCTGTCACAGGTGCCAGTCGTCTGCTGTTTAGGTTTATAGCTTCGCAGTGCGCGCTTGGGAACTGTTCATAGTGTAGCGCCGTCAACATACTAAGCATATATACTCGTATATACTTTTACAAAGTGTATGTTTTGGATGTTGGATTGCCGCCCTACAGGCTGAGAACACGTTTGGACCTACGAGCCTGATCTGAACGTAGGGCACGGTGAACGCATACATGCATGGGTTTACATCCGGGTGATTTCGTGAAATTTATTGCGAACACGATTGGGTTGTCGACAGGAATACCCGATATCTCGGTGAAGATTTGGGCTGCGTGCCTGGAAAACTTTAAACTTAGGCAATTTACATGTGGCCGCACCACTGCATTATAGTAGTCGAACCCTACATGCCCGTGTACTCGACGAGCATGGTCGTAATACCTTCATTACTAAAAGCGACGTTGCAAAATACCCTATTACCACCTCACGGTAGAGGGTATGATGGCTCTGTGGTGCCTTTAAGGATGCTGTTGTTTGGCACACGAAACCCTTGCCAGCTCTACTGAAGGATGCCAAGTCGCGTCTAGTTTGTGTTTGCGTGTGGATCGGACTATACAGACATATGATACAGTGCTGGATACCAACAGTCCTGTTCTATCCCAGGCGTCAATCGCTCTGTCCTCTTTGAAATGGTGTGCATCGCCCCCGGGTAACTTGTCCACGGTGTAGACGGGCAAGTACCCATGTAGTGTATATTTACTCGTAGAAAATGCATACCTTTCATTCATATTCCACCCAGAATTTTGAGGGGCTTGACGCTTTTGGACCTAGCCTGAGCTGAACGTAGCGCATCGAAACAAATATAATAGCTGTGACAGTCGATGTTTTTGCGTAACCCCTAGCGAACAAGACTGGTTTAGCGTATCTTTCTTGTAAATCATATACTTCCATTAGGGCGGTAACCCGTGTAATAAATGATTTCTACCCATGGAGAGCCGACAGCTGATTGTGAAGCACCGGCATAGGTGCGGTGTGGTCCTCGGACGGGGCGAGCATTTATGGACAAGTCGAATCGCAAGCGTGAACGGATTGTAATGTCGGCCTCGGAGGTTTCGCGTGCCCACTAAAGCCACCAACCAGCAGAGTACTTGTTGTGTATTTTCACGGCCTTTCTGCGTGTTTCGTGGCATTGTCAGATCGTCGCCCGATCGGCTCTCATCAGTACTCGGTGTATGTATGGGCTATATGTTAAACTCAAAACCTGGCCACCACCCCACCATCCCGACACTATCAGATTCAGCTTTGCTCGCCGCCAAGTACCGATCGAAGGGTAATCTGCAGTGACACACCACGAACGGGAGCGTTGCCAACTGCCCTGCTGTTTGCAGCTGTTGTGGTTCATATATACATCTCCCAGTCGCATTCTGTGCTTTAGTCTACCGACCACTTTCTGTATTTTTGTCAGCAGCAAAAAAACGATATCTCTGGCGGTATGCACACCGTCTCGAGCCACACAGATGGCCGCCAAAACCACGAGTCATGTAATGCTCCTTTCATGATGTCCCTTCTATCACAAGATATGTATTTCCAAGTGCCTCGTATTCCAGGGCAACGTTGTCCTTTCGAGTTTGAGGTAATTCGAAATAACCTTTGACTTCATGTTACAACAACCCATGCGTGCGACCTACGGTACAAACATGTTTCGACAACAGGGAGCACACGACCTGACCCTTGAGTAGATCAGTAGTCATATATTTGCAGAGTGGCGTGATAAGCGCGGTAACTCCAGTGTCGAAGTCATTGCATAGCGCGGTAACTCCAGCGTCGAAGTAATTGCATTTAGTTTTTGGAAGGTTAACAACGGTAGGGGTTGCATGTAACGGCTGTGAGGCTACATCTATGAAAACAGGTATATCTCATCCACCAACGGACTTCGCGAACCGGTGTTAACTAAGCCCGACGGACAACCCCAGTAGATCGTTACCTAACGGGCAGTGTTTCGAAATGAATATCGTAGTGGAGCATACTGGGTACTTCTGTCGTCAATCGAGGAACCTCGTCAGTCGGAAACTATTTTGGTCTAAAACGTGCAACTCTTCATGTGGTTGTATTGAGGGTCAAATGGCTGACTCGCGCATGAGCATAAATCTGCATGACGTGTCGTGGAGTCTCTGACAAGGAGGTGTGGGAAATCTCTTCTCTCTAAATAACAGCACCCGCGGGCTCCGTTTTCTTTGCACGCAGGTGCGATTCCTCACAGCATCAGCACGCTTTTGGCCTTGAAAACGCTTAACGTCTCCAACAATGGACTGACCGGTAAGTTTTGGGTATGGTTGTTGATTCGCCGAACAATGTGCGGTTACGTTAAAACGGTTTTCAGGCCCCAATTCGTTTTTTGTCGATAGGTCACGCGTTTGAGTAGGAACATTTTATCACATTGCTTTGTAGGGTGGTAGGGATGTCGTTTCATTTCTTCGTGGTAAAATCGTGCTCTGCGTCATCAACCAGCGTCTGACTTGGATATAAATATATTTAGTTTGTGTTTGCATGAGTTTGACGCGGGGAACATTTTTGTAGATATACAATTGATAGGTTCTCGCATCATAAACCGGTAGAGAAGCTACCTTTAGGTGTTACTGATTAGCCATACGACAACTCGAATACCGGGCTTCCGAGAACGTTCGGAACTTGGTGAAGGTATAGTTGTTGATATACCTGCGAGTTTGAGTAATGGGTTGTTTGGCTTGTACAATTGTTTCATAAACGAATTTGATCGTTAGTTTTGGCGATCCTTATTTTGTCGCGGGCTGATTGCACCTATGATATGTCTGTGGCCTTGTGGCACAAACCCTTCATACTTATGTTACCTTGTTTGTGCCGCAGATGACGTCAGACGTAAAGGCAACTACGAACACAATTTGACTCCCGACTCTGTACCTGGCTTTCCAATGGCTTGATTCACACCCGGGGCACAAGTACCCTATTGCTTAGGTCATAACTTCGTGCCCAAGCCCAGCAATGCTAATCCCTGGTAAAAACCGTCGTAATATTTCCCATACATATACCACCAACCGACAAAGGCAATTATCGAGAGGACAGGGACGGCTGCTACGATAGAGGTAGCACTGTTTGGCTGAATTGTTTTCCTTAGAACAAGGCTCCTTAACCCAAACATCGTTAAGATTGCAGTGAAATTCTTGCCACATGCTTTGTTGTATGTTAATGCCGTGGAACGCTTTTCGGGTGTAATTTTTGTCTTCCATCATACACCAATGTTTTGTTGAGAAAAAGAGAGCTCCTCATGTGACCAACCTCAGAAACAACGTAGTGCACCTCTACCGTAACAAGCGTCCAGAAAGTGAAACGGTAAAACGCTAGATTGCACATGTATGATAGTCACAGTCTTAGAATAGTAGGAATTCCCCGGCACGCTCTGTAACCACGGTCTAGATTACATTTGACGTGCATTGACTCGTGCTACTCCGTAAGGATGACACCTACTGGATGTGGATACAATACTCATTTTTCGGGGTAGGTCTAAACCTCCCAACCCCATCTTTTACCTCATGTATATTCCGAGGAAATACTGATATTGTATCAATCCGATCCAAAGGTATTTGGAACCTCCTCAGTTGCTATGGTTGAGCAGTCCTGTCGCCATGATATGTTTGGATTGTAAAATTCCAAAACCCCTACAGCGTAGCTCGCCTTCAATGTGTGACTCGTGTGCAGAATCGTGCAGCTATGTGGTGTTTCATGATTTTGGTTTTGTTTTCAACACGTTGTGTAATCGGTTTGGGGTCATGCCGCACGCACGCGATGGCTTTGGGGCTACTACTGTTACTTGAGTTTTTCATTCGTTTCCCGCTTAGGAAGCTTGTGGCTTCCTGACGCCGAAAAGACACGCCCAACGTAAATCTTTCCTATCGCTTATGACTCTGTGAACATTAAACGTGGCCTACATCTTGAAACAATCAACACAGGCGATAAAGAAATGTNAGTTGTTGTCATATATCGAAACATATATCATACCAAGGTATACAAACTCAACTTGCACGTACCGTCGTACGACATCTATCTGCTGTATAAAATATTCTCACTTGTTTTGGATTGGACTCCTTAAAAAAAATGATTTTAGTCTGGAAACAAAATATATTGAAATTAGTGTGGATTTTTTATCTTGAAATTAGTATGGACATTTTGACATTATTTTAGTGTAGTTAGACCGCCGCAGGAAATCCCTCCTAATGCACTGATCTGCAAGGCATATATATGCATAGGAAAAAAAGACAGGACGCGCAGAACGCCCTAATAATAGTAACCGGTAGGTATATAGTACCTGTGCACCGGCAATGTCTTCTTAACAACAATGTTTTATACCTTGAAATCACGTCGCCCCGTGCGCTGTGGTTGTGGCTCGGAATCCACATATATACAACACAGTTTTCACCCAAACATGCCGTCATGTTCAATGATTTGGAGGCGTTTCACGTTACCATCCGGTTTTAACCGGTTTTCGGAAAACCGGTTAAAACCGGCTGAAAAAAAACGGTTTTGTCCGGTTTTTTGTTTCGATAATACCGCGTCGTTATCCGGTTTTCGTTTTTTTTTTTTCCGCCTCCCGGTGCCCACTTCTAATCCCTACCCCGTAGCTCGCCTTAAATGTGTCACTCGTGTGCAGAATTGTGTAGCTGTGTGGTGTATTATGATTTTGGTGTTTGTTCAACACGTTGTGTAATCGGTTTGTGGTCATGCCGCGCGCACGCGATGGCTTTGGGGCTTCTGCTACTTGGATGTTTGCTTCGTTTCCGGCTAAGGAAGCTTGTGGCTTCCTGGCGCCGAAAAGACACGCCCAACAAAAAAGTTCTATATCGCTTATGACTCTATGAACATTAAACGTGGCCTATATCTTGAATCAGTCAACACAGACGATAAAGAAATGTTCCGCATTTCTTTCCAAATATTCGGCTTGGGCCGAGAACGTCTCAACGACAATATATAACAGCAGGTATTCGCCACAGCGAAAGTCCAATAGGGTACTGGAGCAGTCACACCAGCTGTAGGCTCTAATGCAAACAACCAGTTGCAGTACCGGTATGGTCCGACGAGGAAAAAACAACACGATTGGGTTGTCGACAGGAATACCCGATACCTGGGTCAACATGCTAAGCATGTATATATATATGCTTTTACAAAGTGTATGTTTTGGATGTTGGATTGCCGCCGTACAGGCTGAGAACACATTTGGACCTACGAGCCTGATCTGAACGTAGGGCACGGTGTACGCATACATGCATGGGTTTTCATCCGGGTGATTTCGTGACATTTATTGCGAACACGATTGGGTTGTCGACAGGAATACCCGATACCTGGGTGAAGATTTGGGCTGCGTGCCTGTAAAACTTGAAACTTAGGCAATTTACATGGGGCCGCACCACTGCATTATTGTAGTCTAACCCTACATGGCCGTATACTCGACGAGCATGGTCGTAATACCTTCATTACTGAAAGCGACCTTGCAAAATACCGTATTACCACCTCACCGTAGAGGGTATGATGGCTCTGTGGCGCTTTTAAGGATGCTGTTGTTTTGCACACGAAACCCTTGCCTGCTCTACTGAAGGATGCAAAGTCGCGTCTAGTTTGTGTTTGCGTGTGGATCGGACTATACAGACATATGATACAGTGCTGGGTACCAAGAGTCATGTTCCATTCCAGGCGTCGATCGGTCTGTCCTGTTTGAAATTGTGTGCATGGCCCGCGAGTACATTGTCCACGGTGTAGACAGGCAAGTACCAATGTATTGTATATTTACTTGTAGCAAATGCATACCTTTCATTCAGATTCCACCCTCCATTTTCAGGGGCTTGACGCTTTTGGACCTAGTCTCAGCTGAACGTAGCGCATCGAAACAAATATAATAGATGTGACAGTCGATGTTGTTGCGTAATCCCTAGCGAACAAGACTGGTTCAGCGTATATTTTTTGCAAATCATATACTGCCACCGAGGCAGTAACCCGCGTAACAAACGATTTCTACCCAAGCAGAGCCGACAGCCGATTGTTAGGCACCGGCATAGGTGCGGTGTGGTCCCCGGACGGGGCGAGCATTTATGGACAAGTCGAATCGCAAGCGTGCAAACCTCTCTGGGAGAAGGCGACAAGGAACGTGTGTTCTCGTAGTAGAAAGTGAATAAAATGTCAATGAAAAACTTTTGTTTTGTGAATGGCTCAATGCTTCTGGAATTTCGATGAAGAAATATGGTTAAACCTACGACTGTTACACTGTTGTGATGTATGGTGGTGGATGTCCTAGACCATTTAATTTATCGGCAATCTGCAGCGAATTGTGCAGTGTACGTGAAAGAAGGTTGATATGCCAGGTATATATTTGGCAGGAAGCAGATTATATGAAACCCGGTCGTATTCTAAAATTGGCAGAGTTTTGCTGAGTTTCACCTGATGAGTAACTCCTACGCTTCAGAACAATGACGTGGTTGGTGACAGTCCTAGCCGGTTTCACCCAAGCGGGCATTTAAGTATGTAGCACACCAGCCCTAGTGTAACCGATGGTTAAGCGTTTCCTCATCGGGCAGTTCGTGGACGGATGTTGATATCGCCCTCGGAGGTTTCGCGTGCCCTTCGGCTTTTATCACGCATCCATCTACTAAAATTCCGAGCTACTCATCGTAATTACTCTAATTGTCTGGAGTAAACTTGAAAGTGGTAATATTGCCAGCTGTATCCGGCTTTCGTGTGGTTCCGTGTGGATGTTGCCCTCAACAGTGTTTCACCAATATTTGTTTTCCATGTCTGGAACAAGTGCCTTCTCTTGGGTTGGACCCCCGTGCATGTTCGGTTGTGGTCGTGGGTTCTGGCAAAACGAGTGACGAATGCATCGGTAGAGCTGCGCCGTGGTTTTTCTGAGCTCCTCGTTTACGGAGCTCCATATTTCACACAAACAAATGGTTTCGGAGGAAATCAAACGTGCTACCCGATCAACAATCCCTTGAGCTAGGTATACTATGGAAAATATGGCAAGACAAAAATACAAGTCCGACGAATTTGGGGTAAAGAGGCCGATCATTTAAACACAAAATCAGCAAAAAGCGCAACCTCTATCGTAACACCAGTCGAGTATCTACCGAAAATTAATTTGTAGCGCAGCTTACGTCAGGCGTAGAGAAAACAAAATATTGACTGGGGTTAATATCCGTGTCCCGTACACGACATACCCACAGCTTCACCATTTGGCTACGAGTGCGCACTGTTTTCGTGTACCCGGCCCTACACACACATATCAAAGACAGGGAGAACACGAACAAACTCTTGAGTAGATCGGTAGTCAGACGTATACGGAATAGAGTTATAAGCGCGGTAACTCTAGCCTCGAAGTCATTGTACTTTTTTCACCAATTTCAACGGCAGGGGTAAAGGCTACATCCTTGAGAAGAGACGTGTCTCTCACACCAGCAGGCTGCGATGAACAGTGTGAACTGCAAACGATACGCAACTCCACGCGCTAAGTGTCTGAGCAGCAGTATTTCGAAACTGAACATCGGAATGGAACATATTGGGTACTTCTGTCGTCAATCGAGGAACCGCGTCAGTCAGAAAATATGCTTTCCTAAAACGTGAAGCATGTACCGTTCGTGTAGCTCTGGTCAAATGTCGGACTCGGGCATAAACATAGGTCTGTATGACGTGTCGTGGAGGCTCTGTCAAAGAGGCGCGTGTAGTCGCTTTTGTCCAACGGCCAGCACCCGCCGGCTCTGTTTGCTTTGCATGCAGGTTTAATTCCTGCCTGCATCGGCAAGCTTGCGGCCTTGAAAACGCTTGACGTCTCCTGCACCCAACTGAACGAGAAGATTAAGGAATGCATGTTGATTCGCCGAACAATATACGGTTCAGATTTAAGGTCTTCAGGCACTAGTTGATTTTTGTCGGTTGCTCATGTTTAGAGTAATTTCGATGAATCACAATGATCTGTAGGGTGTTACGAGAGTCTTTTTCTTTGCTCGTGGTGAAGGGATGCTCCGAATCATCAAACTGCGTCTTAGTTTAATCATTGTCCATTGGATGTTGGCAGGAGCTTAACGCGTGGCAATCACCGACCCTATTATGTCATCAGGCAGGCTGTGAACGTATTCAAATACTTACATCGGTTGTTTCACGTATTGCAGACGCCCACTTGCAAAGTACCAGTACGATGTTTTTCACGGCCATTCCGCACATTCACTTTGATTTTCAGATCTTCCCCCGTGATGTCACCAGGAAGGTCGTGAAAGCATGACAATATATGCCTCGGAGGTCTGGCGCACCCATTACAGGCGCCCACCAGCACAGTAAAAGTATTGTACTTGCCACGGGCATTCTTCACATTCGCCGTAATTGGCGGATTATCGCCCAATCGGCGCTCGTCGATCCTGGTTGTGAATTTTGGCAACATGAAAACTCAGATCCTGGCCAACATACCAGATTCACGAAACCATCATGTTGAGCATTGCCTTCCGCCAAGTGCAAAGGTAAGGATAATCTCCAGCCACACACCACATTCGGGGGCGTGGCCAACCCCCTTGCATTTGGAAGCTGTTATGGTTTATACGTCCGCCGGTCGCCATTTGTGATTGCCAAACGACCACCTTGTGTCTTGCTTATTGGCAGCGAATAATTGACATATCTGACAACATTCACACCCTCTCGAACCACACGAATTGACGCTAAAATTATGAAGCGCGTGATGCTCCTCTTGCAATGTCCCTCTTGTCACACTATATATTAAATCGAGTGCCTCTTATTACAGTGCAACTTGATAACTTCGAGCTCGAGCGTAAAACATAACTACGCCTGGCTTAAAATTACAAAAAACTATATAGGTGTCAACAACCCTACACTCATCATTCGAGGACAAGGGGCACACGAAAATACCTATGAAAGTGAACAAGTCACACGTAGGCGGGACTAGGATGACACGCGCTGTAACTGCATCCTCGAAGCCATTGCACTTGCATTAGTACATAATAGGTTAACTACGATCGGGATATAGACCTAATGAATCTGAGGCTACATCGTTTGGTGAGAGGCATCCCATCCAACAATGGACTTCGATAAACAGATTTATGTAAGCCTTACACGCAATCCCATGTACAAGTTATCTAAAGGGTAGTATTGAATACTGAATATATTAGTAACTTCGTCTGTCGAAAAACCCCGTCAGTCATAAATTAGTTCGGCTCAACCGTGCACCCCATCGTGTGCTTAAAGGATTTGTAAAAATGCCCGACTCGTGCATGAGCATCGGTTCGTATGGCGTATAGTCGAAGGTGTTTTCGTAGGACGTATGATATGTGGAGTCGGTTTGTTCTCACAGTCAGCCCACGCTGGCTCTGTTTTTGTGTGGCATGCAAGTTCTATTCATCCTGGCCTCAGAGAGCTTGTGGCGTTGAAAACGTTTAGCATCTCCTCAAATCAACTGTCCAGTAAAATTGGGGAATGCTTCCTATTTTCGCCAAACGATGTGCAGTTCGGTAACTCGGTTAACATATGTTTAGGCGCCGAGTTTTTCTGTCGAAAGCCCACTCTTCGGGGGGGTAAATACGTACAACGAATCAGTTTGTTGTGTAGCGTAATACAGTTATGATTTTCGTTGCCCGTGGTAGAGTGGTCTTCGCTGTCACCAACCTGCGTCTACATTAGATATAATTTCATTGGCTGTTTGCACGTGTTTGACGCAAGCTGGACCTCAGGCCCTTTCATGTGTGGCTGATTCAATGGAAGGGGTAAATTAGCACCAATAACTATATTTCACGGGTTGTAAGGTCGTAACGCAGTATAGAAGTAATCACCAGGTGTTCCTGAAAATCCATAGTGATTATAAAAACTAGGGCTGCCATGTATATATTTGGAACATTATTAACCTGCAGATATAGTTGATACGCCTCGCCACTTGGATTGTTCGTCGTTTGCGGTGTGGGACTCCGAATTCGTCCCGTTTCACCATTGCTGGCACTCATTGTCACCAGTTATTATCCGCTGGCGGGCATTGTGCATGTGTGACCATGTGAGACAGAAGACGCATACCTTGCTTATAACTGAAGTTTGTACGGCAGTTGACGTCAGCAGCAGAAACTGCGATCTGTTTATTTGGCGTAATATCAGAGACCATGCATGACATACCCACTGCGTTATTCACAGTTCGGGCACAAGTACCTTATTTCAAGTATGTACCAAGCCCAGGGGTTTTGTCGACAGGAATACCCGGTACCATAGAGCTGGATTGGGCTGCATATCAAAAATCGTACATCTCGGGTAATATACACGAGACCGTACCGATCGTAGCCTCCGTAGTGTACCCAAGTGTAGGGCCCTGACGCAAGCCCAAGTGGTTTGCGTGACTGTATTAGATTGCCGTCGTTATTTAGGACGGGCTTGACAAGTAATATATTCGGACCTAACCCCAAGACTACGTACGATGTGGCGCTTTTTCTTGTGCGGTTGTTTTGGCACACAACCCTTTTACCAGCTCAACTGAAGAATGCCAAGTCGCACTCAAACTGTGCAGACCACCACACATCCGTAGTAAATTTGGTACCGTTATTTAGATACCTAAACCAGGTACGTAACTACGACTGCGCCATAAGCGCGAACGACCCGTTATCTTAACCGAAACAGTGGGAGACCAAAATCAGCCGTCTATCGCGCTGCTGTTTCTCGAATTTATTTGAAATGGTGCGATACCGCATTCTACTACAAACGTCATATAAATCACAAAAATATCACAGGGTGAATATATGGCCAATCCTTCACCAACACGTCGCATTTTACGGTATAGCTGACTACATGTTTGTGAGGTAGCTCAAGTGGGGAACTCTATACGTCTTGCAAACTGTACTGTCGTGCTAAAACATGGTGGGTTAACTTCATCTTGTCAGGTTCAATTATCTCTTAGATTTTTAATACATGCGTGGTGTAGAGCAAGGAGTTATATATGTAGCCGGAGTGTGCTGCACGCCGTGCAACACATGCACGGAAGCGCGTTTGCGCGCACCTCAGGGCATCGGGAGCATTCCCGGTTGGCCTGCTGAGTAGAACGTTTGCGATGCTTACGGTGGATGCGGTTAGAAAACAACGATGGGATTCAAGCAGGGTTCGGCCAGCTCGTAGCCTTGAAGATGCTTGGCCTCGTCGGCAATATGCTGACTGGTAGGTTTGGATGACTTGCAGTCTACATGTGTAATACTTACGTTGGTGTTGGTCCAAATGCGGCGTGGCTAAACTGTTTCTGACTATGTTTACCCGGGCATAATAGTTCCGCGGTTAATGTCAACGGGGTGGACATAACATCAGACTTGTGATGGCTACCTCGACATTAGCGGCACCTGTTCACTTGCCGGAACCAGTCTGGTGCAGCTCCGTGAATCTTGTCGTTGCCGTCTCTGCCCAGAAACTGCTAAAGCATGACTACCCATTTTCGAAGCAACGTGATTGATAAACGGCGAAAAACGAAACAAAGGCAGTACGAGTATACGAGTGTAGATGGCGTTGTAGGTTGTGTAGAAACCTCTGCAATAATTTCGCCAGGCATTCCACTACAAATCCAGCTTCTCGTGAATTGAAAAGCCCGACACGCAACAGTTACATCTGGACTATACGAGTTGGAACGTTAGGGGAAACCTCAGTAAACACGCAGCAACGTGCAGCTTAATTCGTCCGTCATATCGCATGCACATATTATTGGCTGGAAATTCAAGTGCAGGCATGAACGCAGCTGGAAGTATATCCTGCACGAAGCATTAACTTGCTTCACCCCCCCTGATTCGTGCAGGTCCGATTGAATTCGAGCCTTCCGGCCTGGTAGTATTGGAGACCCTGACGATCGACGGCTGCTTCTTCGCTGACGTGAATGGTAAATGCATTGCTTGACGTAATGGCGGGATTGTGTTGTTTTTGTTCGATGCAATTAGCGTTGAATGTTTTTATAGTTGATAACTGTACTGGTACAACAAGTCTGTAATTATGTTTGTTCGTTGTATTCGGCATAGTAGTGTACAGCTTCGCCAGGATTTGTGTTCGATACTTCATGTAATTGTCCCGAAACGATTGCTACAGATAAGTAGTTCCCGAATCGTTTTGGGTGGCCACCAAATCCGCCCAACAGCGACGTCGCTGAATTTTGTACCGCGGTTACGGCTTTACCCGGAGACGACGGCGGAAATAGTGTCTACTGCCCTTGAGTGCGTTTGTTGTGAGATAAACTTATCTCGGCATGGCGAAATCTCAACAGGTTTATGTCATGGGGGACACGACGTAGCGTGGGCGCATAGCACGTTTGTACTTCGTTACCTGGTAGTTTTCCAACGTGGAAGAAGTGGGAAATAGTTTTGGTCGAGTGTGTACATTGGAACTTATCGCAATGGTTCACGTGACTGACACAGTTTTCATTGGCAGATCCTGCAGTTCTTGCTGTCCGCATTAGAAGAGCGTTGGAGCGAATTTCACCGTCGTCGGCCTAAATACGAAGCGTGATCTGTTTTCACGTGCATGCAGGACACACTGTTTCCAAGATCAGCAAGCTCCCATCGTTGACAACCCTCGCGATTAAAAAATTCACAGTGACAGGTGAGCGTGGGCTGCTCAAACAAAGGTCGAACGGGTACGCGCTTGTAGCCTTGTTTGAAATGCAAATTTTGTTGTTTGTGTCTCAATCGGGACGTATCTCCTGGTTCACCTAGATATACGTTCGATGTGTTGTTCGGCAGGTCCTCACCCCTAGTCGTTAAAGCACGGGACGAACTCCCAAGCAGATGGACGATTATTCAGACTTTGTATTCATCTACTCCAGTGACCAAGGGTGGTCTCGCGTCTGTGATGCAAGTAATGTCCACAATGGTTCACCGATTATGACTTTAGTTGAGGCCGTCGGCGAGTATTGGCGTAATGGTCGAATTGTATAATGTTCATGGTGTGCTGTTATGCTTATATGCTTTGGGGGGAGGGGGTGCGTCCGTATGTGTTGTTTGAATCCAATCGGGTATATAGACACCTCGTAATTATCGATGTCGGCGTTGGCAACAATTTATTGATGCTCGAAGTTACCCACGGTCTGTACAAGGGTGATAAATTCTTCATAAACTATACTCCTGTGTGCAACACTGCCGACATTGATCATTTCTAATAATATCCGCACTACAATGACGCCGCCTCCGGGTAAACAGCCGAACGCCTCGATGGTCGTTGTTGTTGACCTTGTTACCTCCAGGGCCGACGGTTGCTGACACAGACGAACTGGTAGTCTTGAGTATCTCTAGTTTGCACGGCCGGCCGTGGTACGTGACCGGCTTGGAGACGTACTCAGCAGGTGGTTTCTGTTCCTTTCAGTTGGAACCGCTTCATTGCCACTGTTTTTCAAGTGTAGAGCCTAACCCGCAATTGCTGTGACGTCTACTTCGCCTGATGAGCAAAGCTTGTACATTGATTGGTGGTGTCAAGAGATATTACGTGTTCCCGGCGGGAGACAGGCAAATCGCCGACAAACAAACCTTATACTAGGTATTGTTTTTGGTTACCACGAGTGACTGCTATCAAGTGTGATGTGGCCCCTTGTCGTTATATCTGCGTTGAGCGGTACGATACTTACCATTCGATGCACGTTCTGGTTCGTGGAGATGCATACACATGTCTTCATGCAACCCGCGGTGTACGCCTGACATTTATACATTCATCGACTGTCCATTAGACGCATGGCTCGCAAGCCGGTGAAATGCGGCAACAAAGCAAGAACAAACGGGGCTGTTTCGCGGCGATGAAACATATCAAGCTGTTTGGTGTGATGTATGTCCCCCGCCCTGATTCGCTTCATGTTTTTTCTCACATACAGATCTTCGCCTTGCCGAGCTCAGCAGCATGAGGTGTTTAACTGCCCTCGCAATATACACTTCATTCGGATTGGTTGCAGAAGGTGCGCAAATGTCTTAAGATATTAGGGTTCCGCGTTTGATGCATCAATAGTACGCTGTTCTGCGTCGGTTTATCGCTTTGGTTGGTGGCACGGAGTAAGTAACAGGTCCGTTTGAAACCGTGGTCGGAGATCGCGATGGGCAAGGGTCATACAAACATATCGAATCTTGTCGACATGCTGTTCAGGCTCAACTTGAATTATCGGCAGCCCTTCACCCTAGGGCATAGAAGCAGTCCGGATGGCATTAAGTACTTTCTTCGCTCTAGCGGTAACGTGGCGCGCGCTATGGCTGCCTCGGGGGTAAAGTCTAAACTTTTGTAGGCTCTTCACTTGGGAACCTCTGTACTCCAAATACCCTCAAATGTCAATCGGCTTCAAGAGCCATTTGACCCTAAAGGCTAAACGATAGGGTGAAACCTAAAATTGTTTCCAGGCCTCCCCTTTGCTCCCCACCAGAGTCAAGTGTACTCGCTTAGAGCTCCACATCCCAGCACGAATTAAAAAGAACGATCTGCGCTTTGTTTGAGACATGTGCAACCTATGATACATGCCGTGCTGTTGAGCACGGATAATCGTTCCCATGGCGAGGCAGGATTCGACCAAACATTAAGATACCGCCCAATTAGCTGTTATTTGTAACATGATGGGCCTAATTTAACGAAACGCAGGTTTTATTACCTCACTACGTTCCAATAATAAATAAAATGAGCGCCTATAGGAATGGCGAGGGGGGCTGGAAAATTCTTGATGAAAAGTTTAAAGGTTCGCTACCAGACAACGTCCCGTCTCTGTTCTCTCCCCCTGGAAACCTGTTTTTAGTAAAAAGCTAAAAGAGATATCCTGAGAGATCGGGCAATTAGGGTTGGTTATTTCCTAAACCGTGGAGGTACTAATCCCGACACACAATCCCATAGGTTACGTAAGTATGCAGCAAGTAATAAGGGAAAATTGCTAGAGTGTAAAAACATATATTGTGACGTGTGCACTTGACGCGCCCCGTCAGTACAAACATAATTAATTCCGAGATTCAACGCGTACGCTACGATCGCTCGCAATGGATCATGTGTGTCATTCCGCTTTTGAGATTTGTTGCCTACGCCCAGCCAAAGTTGTTTTTAGATCATATGGTGCACAAACTGGTGTAAGCTATGATAGGCGTACGTTGTGTGTTTGTGTTTCTAGCGAGCAACACCGGTGTTTGATCGTTAAAGGTCTTGATTTAAAGTTGGGTTCGACGAAATATCTTGCGATTACCAAATATATTTATCCATTTCGATCACAAAGAACGCATGCAGCGCCACGTTTAGGTAAAATAACGATATCGCTGAAAGGGTGGTGCCGTGTCACCCCTGCCGTGTTCAAGGCAGGGAGGTAACCTCCCCCCCCAACCACCCTGGCTTCGATCTTTACCCAGGTCCATTCGATATTCCATCCGCCCTCTGGACGCTGGTGAACTTGACGACGCTCACACTAGGCGGTCGAGAATGGAGCGGTAAGTGTGGGAAATACCAGGTATCTTCCTAGATGGATCGCTGGTTGGGTAGAAGATGTGTTGATTCCACTACACATAACTTGATGCTCACTTGTGCAATACCGTGAACGTGGTATGTATGTAGGTGTGAAACAGCCGTGGATATGCAGCAGGGTACCTATTTTAATATGTTTTGCTTTCAGATTATCTGAACGAGGACCTATCACGTTTCATTAATTTAGGAGAGGGTATTTTCGGCGGACTCCTCTGTGTTTTCGCCCGCTGTATCACGATCGCAGCGTCTAAAACATACGGTATAAAGTTTATACCGTGGATTGGACTGATTCACAGTACTGTGCACGGCGTGGAACAATATATTGTGTTTAGCGACTACGGAAAGCTACATTATTTTTCAAGACAACCGGCGCGTTGAGTGGAGTAGCCAGCAGTGTCTCTCGGTGTCGAGGACGATTACACAGAGTTGGTGTGTGGTTTGTTTTTTCCCTTTACACGTGGAGTCCGTCTCTTCTAGAAAGTCAACCTGGGCTATTTGAAACACCGGTTCTGCGGTGTAGAGGTCCTGACTCGGCAAGCTGGTTGATGTTGTTGATCGTTTCAGGTTTTGTCTTCACCTTCATTGAAGGGTTGGTCTTGCTCGTGCACGTTTGTAAACATCTAAAACAAACACCGGGTTAGACGGTCTTTGACACGTGATAACGCACTGTCAGAAAAATTATATATATACAGTACGTATATGGTTGGTACTAAACGAGACTGCGCGCGACAACGCACAAGCAAACAGGAACGACGTAACCTATTGACGGATATATCATTCAACGGAGGTAAGATAGTGCTAGTACTGTACGTGTGGTTTGGTAGCGGTCACATTACTCGTAGGTATCACGGGGAATGTCTTTGCAGCACAACCTCAAGAAGGTAAGTGTGACAGACATAATTAATGTTCTATTTACCCGTTGGCAATTACGGTAGACAATGTCGAGCCATAACGTGAATTGAGCTATGCTCGTATATTTAATCATTTTTTTGTGGAAACTCTCATTCGAAGAACCTTGATCTTGCCTCGAAGAAGGAGCACTGCGTTACATCCGCAACGGGGGATGTTTGCGTAGAGTACTGTGATCCTGGCCACGCAGGCGGCACGACAATCGAAATGTTTTTCAGAGGAGTGCAGGAAACTAATGTGGAGACCAATGTAGATCGTGCACGCGCGCCAAAAGAGGAATTTTCTACTGATGCCATCATGAAAGGTACCTCCAGCCTTCGTGAGAAAGCACATTCGTAAAGTGCTTCGATACGCGGCTCGGTAACGTTCAGCTACCCTACGGGGGACAGGTGGCATGATTCGTCGAAGACTCTGCGTGCGCTACACGTGGTGTAGGCAGGCGCGTGATGTTTGCTGACCCTACAGAAACTCATGATAAAACTTCAATCATACGCACCTCAATGCCATTGTTGTACTGGCACATGTATTGCCATTCGCAGTATAGTGTTGAATGGCAGCTCTGATCATGAAGAAAACCACATTAGATGTTGATTTTTTTCGGCTAAAGGTTTCTGAATGACGGGGCTTCTTAACGCGAAATCGCCGAAATTTATGTTTGTATCGCAACAATGTTTATTGTCATGCTTGGGCCATGGTGTTTGTTCATCGGGTAGAAACTTGTAATTACCTCCAAAATACGTTTTTGGGCCATGGGTTTGTTCAACGGTTAGCAACTATTATTTACCCCCGAAATCAGTTTTGGGTTGAGGTGTAGAGCTCTTTAATAAGTGACTACCCTTTGAAGGCAAATGCATGGTGCACCTCTACCGTAGCAAGCGTCAATATCTGTTTCGGTGACTGTGCGCAGCCACTATTAATATTTGCCACCAATTTTGGGTGATGTGTAAAGCTCTTCAAGTGACCACCCTTTGAAGGCAAATGCGTGGTGCACCTCTACCGTAGCATGCGTCGATATATGTTTCGGTGACTGTGCGCAGCCACTATTAATCATTGCCATATATAATGCCACGACTGGATGCAGGTTCCCTTTCTTCTGAAGTGTGCCAGCTAACGGCCTTGCGAGAGCTGAGGATCACAGACACTCGGCTGACAGGTGAGAGTGCGTGATAATAAAACTACTTTTTACCCAGCAAGTTAGATTTGCATGGTGTATCATGCTCATGTATGAACCTATAAACCTAATGTGCGTACTGCTTTGAGAACGCGATATTTAGTCAAGCGCAATTCCGTGCATGATCGCAGCAAGGTGGCACAAACGCAATCGCACGAAAGTCTGAACAAACATTGACCAACCTATGTATAACAGCTCTTAACCGCATCAGAAATTGTATCATGAGCATAAGGTAGACGTTCATACTGGGCGACATTCACGCATACGACCTGATCAAAGCAATAACAGGTACATTCCGCTTTCGGGCCACGAAACAAATGAGCAAGCTGAGTATTCGACACACATAAATATATACACGTGACCGCCTCATTGCAGCGAGGCCACTGGAAGACGGAGTCTGTAGGAACACGCCTACTCCTACGTGTGCCAACACGGAATTTTGGCGTGCCGTTCAACAAACCGACTGATGTATGGCGCCGGTACCAAAATTGCATTTGTAGACGTAGACGTGTAAACCGTACAACGCGGATGGAAGCACACCCCCGTGATTAGATTTTGGCTTTCGAAAATGACATCACCGGTGTATAGGATGTGATACCTAGCGTATACCCGGTGGTAAGCGTCATGCACAGCACCCCCGCAACTTGAGGGGGGGGGGGGGGGGGGGGGCGGGGGGGGGGGGGGGGGGGGGGTGTCCTCATGTCGTGCACGGCCGTAGTCGTATGACATAGACCCTGGCATCCCTACAATCCCGGGACGGAGCACGTTGTGTTTTTAATAACCAGGCAGACATTCCGTGCACCAAGCGCGAAACGCCGTGAGGTACTAGGCGAGTCGCATGGTGAGTGAGCTGCATCCTGCTAAGAACTGCCTCTGAGGCGGACTTGCATATGGACGACAACTTCAATGGGAGAAAAGGTTTTCCACCCCGCTCAATTAATCTAACTCGACCGCCAGCTTTGGTGACCGCCAAAACAATAAAAATAAAACGGTACCCTGGTTGTCTAGCTCACGCAGTTAGAGGCGTATTTTATAGTGTCGACTTGGGGGGGTGATAACGAGGGGGTGTGATAACGGGTCGGCTGGTGTGTGTATTAAGATGTTTAGTTTCGTTGTACAGATGGTTCTATTCCGTGGGCAGCTTCGTTCGTCCATGAAGGACACATACCTACTAGCTTTTGTCCATACTACGTGACCATCATATTTTGTTTCTTCCACAACGCCGGCAGTAGCGGCGGTAGAAGCACCTGCTGCCGCAATACCCGCTGCTGCTATACCTATACCTGCTGCTCCAACCCCTGCTTTTGACATTTTATCGGACGAAAGCAACTACAACGCCAGTTTGGGTTTGGCGGCTCGTTGCCATGCTAACGCAGAAGCTGTTATATTCACCGAGTAAAAACTCACACTTGAACGTTAACGCCGCTGCGACGTTCAACCAGAAGGGGTCCCCAGTGTGGGCCTATTGCCCTTATTTGTTCACTGGTGGTAGCGTTCGGCCGACCCGTGAGTATGAACGTCAAATCCTTTAGGGGGTTCCGGAGATGGCAAGGAGTGTCTTCTGTACACCTACAACGGTACTGACGCCTTCATCCCACCTTCACACCAGGAATTGTTCTATTATATCCATCCGAGGCTTGCTATCATCCAGAAAGCCAACGTACAAAAGTGGCGGTTTCTGGCGTCGAACCAAATATTGCACGTATGTTGCAGTGGGAGCAGTAGCAGCAGTATTTGACACCTCAACGACCTTGGGCGAAGGCCGGCCCGCCGCAGCACTCGGGCCGCCCAATGGCCGAGGCAAACGTCATAGTGGTAGGGAAAATAGTACACCACACACCACGAGCATCGCCCTAGGCTGGCTCCGTAAACCCTATGGACCACCTCATGCGGACGTCAGAGCCACCACAATAAAGCCCACACCTCACGGGCGATGGCCCGGCCTGGCTGGTTAAGTTTCGAACAATCCTTACCCGACGCGGCACGGTCGAACGGCCATTGACATTCCGTGGTATTTTCTGAGTTTGTACCATACGCTTGCCAGATGCTAATGGAACCGTCCGTGAATTCTGTTTTTACTGCCGGTTTTATCTCGTAGATCACAGCGGAGTTGGAGTGTCACCACACGAATTTTAGAAAGAGCAATAATACAAACCTGTCGTGAATTTATCACCTAGTGCCCGTTTCGTTAGAGGGGTTGCAAACCGGACGTTCTGGACACTTATCGTGTTGCGAACTTAACCCACGGCCTAAATGACACAACTATTGGACAAAACAAAGAACTTCTATCAGCAGCCGTTATCGTGGCGTGGGTCAGCTAATGAAAACGCTGGTTAGTCCATCAGGGTAGCCTTGAAGGCACAGCTTGTCACCGAACATCACGTGTTTAGAAAGTAACCTCCTGGATATGTGCATGTGATTTTGGGGAGGGTTGAGGCCTGTTAAGGCTAAATCAAAGTTAGCATTGTTCGACCAATACATTTCCGATTGGCCGGACTCTTTTTGACATTATCTTCAGACTACTATTGCCGTGCTGTGTACATAGTTTGGTGGTATATCTAGTATTTAGTGCTGTCCACCGCGGTAAACCCTTAGAGGTTCTGGAAATCATTGATTGCGTGAAGTATAGTGCTCCTTTACTGACTACCATTGCAAATGTAACAGGCGTCAGCTTCATTGTAATTAATCAGAGTCACGCCCAATCCTATCAACAGAGAACACTCGCACAGTTCACACGCAGCCACATAACGAAACACGTCCTTCAAATTTTGACTTCCGACATGCACAACTGCTGATCGTAGTGTGGCCCATTTTCAAGAGAGTCCACTGAGCGTGGAGCACATGTCAAATGTTGATATGCCATACACATATGTTGGGCGTAAGATATCACTGTGCAAGGCCTTCACTTGAAGTCATGCGGTTCTCAACTAGTATATCAATTGCGCTATAGTCACAGGTAAATTCGATGCCGTAGCGAACGTCTCTCACTCCGTTAAAAATATTTGATCACGAGTATACGTGCGTTGAACATTATTTGCGTGCCACATACATACATCTACGGTACGGTGACATATAACATATGGTAGCAATGACAACCAACAACATAGGTCTAAGCATCGGACCCCCTTAGTGCTACTCAAGTTCAACGTGTAAAAGTGTGCATAACGATCAAAGCTCCGGCAACAAGAGTCAGACACGACTGCACGGGTCAATACTATGTCCCTAGTTTTGTATATAGGTACACGTCCGACCATGGTGGCCTTGGCGTGATTGCACGGCGTTCTTCTACGAGTGAAAATGTCGAGTACGTCGGCTTTGGTTTGCTATACGCTTTGTTGTAAAAGTGTAAGTGTTGTAGACGACTATTAATAAGGGTCCGCCTAATAATTTTACCATCAACATGCACTCTCATCGTATACGTCTACCATGCATTTCTGGGGTACTCAAGAAGCACCTTCGTTGCAGGCGGTTGTATAATATGTAAGTGCTCGCAAACGTGTACAGGCAACGCAGACGCCCACGTACACGCTCAGTCCATTTTCGAGTCTATATATAATTGCTCGACCCTGTGGTGGGCGTTCACCACCCCGTCTTGTCTCCCATACAAATGAAGGTGTAGGGCTGGTTCAATTATTTTCAAAGCAATGCACAAGCTGGTGCTTGCACTAGGCGACGGTTACAACGACCTAGTGTCGCTGATACACAGGACGTTGAAGTCGCACATTATACTTGTGCAAAACTTCCCATCAACTTGTGGCGCTTTCCATTGAAACTCAGATTCCATTTCCACCTACATTAGCCAGATGACATGCTTGATTACACTCTCCTAGGGATATCCAGTTCAATGGCGAATACATCGTTCTTCGCCGTTCTTCGTACTTTTGGTTGCTTCTTTTCTGAGTCTTTCCACGGGAGTAAAATACTTATCGGATGAATTGTCTAATACCAAAAATACTGTAGATATTCTTGCTTGTCGATATCCTTCGTTAGTGTTGGGTGTTTAAACAAGTTCGAGTAGAGCCAATACATGTTCTGTACCACAATCGCCGGCGATGGAAACCAACTCCCTAATAAATCCACTATGTGTGACATTTTGGTACTTTTGCAAGCTTCCCTTCTCTTTTTAGCAATGCCGGCGGCGACGGCCACTGCATTCGCTACACTATCACCATATCTGTCGTTGTGTACACTGCTATGTAATTGTTACTAAAGTCCTTAACACCCCTTTGAAGTTTGACCCACTCTGGTTTTGAATCGCAGGCGGTCAGCTGTTTTCTGTCTTCGCGGATTATCACACTGAACGTGGCCCCGTCATCCTAATCCTCATTTTTGTCTCTGGCACGATGTCATCGTTAACGTTGCTTCTGTTGAACAACAACCTTCAAACAGCAAAGTCTGATCCCAAAGTATATATCCGTATGTGTGTTACCTTTCCCCCCCGAGTATCGCATCCCTGGTATAATTTTGTTTTTTTTACGTTTTACAATTTCGCGAATATGCATGAGTTGACAAACTCACGTTTAGTTCGAGAACACATGCTTCGCCGTTGGCAACGAGATATTAGCAAGTGCATGGCTAGAGTGAAAAAAAACACCCATATGACTCGCACCTCGTATGCATATAATAAATACACTACCTCTTCCCAGGCACACGTGTCGTCGTTTGTGATACCTGGTAGTTTCTACGGCCTATTCAGACCCAGCGTGAGGTTGACGTAGTACTCGTCTAAGTGGTTTGCAGCATTGTAGGCGCCATCGGCGTTGCCCTTGTTTGTGCCGTACATGGCACGATGGCGATAAGAAGGCATCCTGTATTCTCATTGATATTTTGTAGTTTGCCGTAATATGTATTGCAATAACCCTGAACATAACTTTATGAGTGGTGATCATCCGGGAGCTACGGCGTTGAAAATAGATTATGGAAATAAACTGAGTTTGCTGTCAGCAACGTATGGTAAGAGAAATATATTCGCCTCGTTGCCAGATCGACAATACCGTAAGCGGAATGAATAAGGTAAGTAACTGGTCAGGTTGGTACTACCTGACTCGAGCACTGCTTCGGTTGATATTGCATTGTTTTGTCTGTTCGTCTAGGTGTCGATTCCCAGCAGGCAAGGCGTGGGAACAAAGAATATTCACAAGCAAGGCGTTGTCGATGTCATAACACATACTAGGAGAGTATTTCATTGCCCAGCATCAACCGATGGATATGATGCACAATCGTATACGTAGGAGGCGTTGTACGAGTAACGAAAACAACACAGTCCATTTCGCGAACCGATCTCATCAATATTTCAAACACCTTCGACAGTGCCGAAACCTCTACAGTTTGTTTTTTCAGGCATAGCCTGCGCCGTTTATGTTCCCCACCATTGACCTATCGGGCGCCTGTTCGCGAAACTTCAGCGTACTTTAGTAGTTATTATATAACATACGATCATGCAGGATGCACGGAAAATAACAGGTCACTCGGTAATTGCCGGGTCTTTACTGGTTCTTGTCAGTATCACGAGCTGATTCCAAGACTCGCGATTATTTTATGCAATTGTCCGTTTTACTCTAGACATACGGCTGCCATGTTTCCGCTTACGGCTTTGTTCCGGCCGCAACACCAACTTTACGCACATACATTGGAGCACAGTCCTCAACGTTCTCTTATTCGTACGTCACCGGAAGAAAAACGTCCTGATTAACCCGTCAAGTATGATATTTTCGTGCGTTTGGTCATGTCCTCTTCTCGCGTTGGCCTCGGCGGTGGTAAAAGGCACTGTATTATTTCCATGGTCGATTGTTCCGGCCGTGTGTATCTCGCAGCATCAGTGTCGCTCACGCCTTCAGCATTATCGCGATGTTTGGAAAACTACTAGTTTTCGATCGGAGGCGGTAAGTGATTTTCAGTCTCTCCAAATGCTCACAAAACACGTGGCCGCGTCATCCCAACCACCTATGCTGCCCATGTCAATATTGCAGGTCCTATTCCTTCAGAAATTGGCGGGATGTCATCGCTGACGTCACTTGGTGTCCGCTACAACAGCTTCACTGATGGTAAAAGGCACTGTATTATTTCCATGGTCGATTGGTCCGGCCGTGTGTATCTCGCAGCATCAGTGTCGCTCATGCCTTCAGCATTATCGCGATGTTTGGAAAACTGCTAGTTTTCGATTGAAAGCGGGAAGTGATTTGTCAGTCGCCCCAAATCCTCACAAAACACGTGGCCGCGTCATCCCAATCACCTATGTTGCCCATGTCATCGTTGCAGGTCCTATCCCTTCAGAAATTGGCGGGATGTCATCGCTGACGTCGCTTGATGTCTCCAGAAACCGTTTGAGTGGTAAGTATGATCCCCGAGTCAGTAGCTGGATGTGTAATGTTTCTCCCGGCGTGTCATAACCTTGGTATGCTTGTTATGTTGAACGTTTTGCAATGTCTTCAACGTGAACTAGTGGACAAACCGACGTTTGGTACGAGTTCGAGAGTCGATGTATTGCCGGTGGCAAGCATACCGAGGTGCGGTTGGCATTCCCCAGAGTTGAACGATTCATCGCATGTTCACGTGCTTCAGCCTACTTTGGTGGCGCGAGATATAGCATACAATCCTGCGGCATGCATGGACAGTAACAGGTCACCCGGTAGTTGCCGGGTCCTTACTGGTTATAGTTGCCATCATGAGTTGATTCCAAGGCAAGCGATTATATTTTGCAACTGTCCGGCCTATATGATGCCCATTGGGGCTTCTACCCAACCTCAGCACAAACTATTCGCGGATACATTCGGGCACAGTCTGGAACGTTGTCTTAGTTGGACTTCACAGGAATGTAAACCTTCTGATAATCCCGTCACGTTTGACGTTTTGGTGCTGTTGTGATGTTTTTTTGTCGCGTTGGCCTCGGAGATGGTAAAAGGCACTGTATTGGTTACATGGTTGCATATACGTTCAGTTTGTATATCGCCGCATGAGTTTCGCTCACGCCTTCAACATTGTCGTGAAGTTAGAAAACAGCTTGTTTTCTATCGTTAAGTGATTTTCAGTCGCCCCAAATCCTGACAAAACACGTGGCCGAGTCATACGGCGTCCTCCCAGCCGCAACACCAACTTTAGGCATATACATTGGAGCACAGGCCTCAACGTTGTCTTATTCGTACGTCACCGGAAGATAAACGTCCTGATTAACCCGTCAAGTATGATATTTTCGTGCGTTTGGTCATGTCCTCTTGTCGCGTTGGCCTCGGCGGTGGTAAAAGGCACTGTATTATTT
>MEHQ01000634.1:0-21046 GCA_008828725.1 Saccharina japonica
AATGCCGGGACGGAGCACGTTGGGTTTTCACCAACCAGGCAGGGGGGGGTTGATCAGCAAAAACCGACTATCAGCGAAGATCGTCTCAGCAAGGTATTGCTGCTTGCATGGAAAAGGTACTGCCATTACTGAGTCATGTCGCGGTAGCCGGGGGTAGTGTTGTACCAATTTTTATATGTACATCAGGTTTTTAACATGAGGACTTATGTACCTCGTCCAAACCCCGGCGTTTTGAGAAGAAGTGTACGCCCAAAACCCGGTGAAGTATACAATACCATGGGCTAGACGTGTGACGAATAAAACAGTAACGCAAACGTGGGGCGGCATGGCAGTCCCGTTGGCAGGTAACCTCCTTGTTCAGTTTGGGTGTGGAGTCACGCCGAGGGTGGGTTGTGTGTGGCGCTACCACACTCTCGAGGGTGACGGCGTTCATTAGCAGCGTCCTCCATGTGCTCGTCAGGTGCTAGCGCACAACGCAGCGTATAGCAGGGTCCTCCACGCTATCGTCAGGTGCTAGCGCACAACGCAGCGTATGGCAGGGTCCTCCACGTTATCGTCAGGTGCTAGCGCACAACGCAGCGTACATCAGCGTCCTCCACGTTATCGCCAGGTGCTATTAATATCGCACAACGCAGCGTATATCACCTCGGCTGCGCCGTCGCTTCGCGCAGCTGTAGTTGGGTCTACTCGGGCATGACGGGCACATGACACCCCATGTAACGCCCCCCAGTAATAGTACGTCCGACACAATCACCGACTCGACCCAACGAAATAAATCTCAGAGTGACCCCACGCGAGGGGACTGGAAGGCCTTGAAGGATTTATAGTGATAATGAGGCAGTACCTGTAGGACCTGAGGAATAAATAGGACCTGGTATTCACACAAGATTTACTTGCAAACATGTTGTGTAGTTCTTCGTAAGTTGAGCCCCCCGTCAGTCCCAAATTTCTGGCCCCAAAAGTACCCCCACCACCGCACTGTACTGGCATGGCTCTGCTGTAGCGTATAACATTTCGGCCCCAAAAGTATCCCCACCACCGCACTGTACTGGCATGGCTCTGTTGCAGCGCATACCATTATGACCCCAAAAGTACCCCCCTCCACCGCACTGTACTGGCATGGCCCTGCTGTAGTTGTGCATGCGCGCGCCCACCTGCCGCCGCGTGCACCGCATCCCACCCACAGGTGCCCTCACCTCGACGAGTCGATTACGGACTCCACGTAAACCTGTACGGTACGGCCTTTGTCCAGCCGCACCTCGCACTCCGCGAACAGCTCGGGCGTTGCCCCCAGCTCCCCCTCCGGCGGGGGCTTGAACAGGCGCAGGCAGCAAGCGTTGCCCAGCTGGACCATCTTGAGAACGCCTTCCAAGTAAGAAAACGGCAAAATAGCAGCGAGTGTGAGCACAAATCGTATGACCATAGGCCGAAGGGGGGTGTACTTATGCCGTGCACGGCCGTAGTCGTATGACCACGTGTATATAAGAGCACCCGTGCGACAAAGCAACATTAGCAGCAGTAGCAGTATCAGTGGAGTGGTGGCACGGAACCACAGGTACAGTTTTTACTGTCCCCAAAAGTTTTGTGGTTGATGCTCGCTCGCAGCGTTCCCCCGTGTGCCCGCCTCCATTTTCGACTCAAGAGTTTGTGCTGTTTACCGCTTTCTTCGTCGTCTGAAACCTGTTACTACTATCTGTACCTGCACGTCTCCATTTTGCCCAATAATGTTGTTCAGCACACCAGGTATAGGGCAGCTATTGCCAATACAGGAACTCGTGCTATTACGGGGGACCATAGTAAATACTAGTAAATAGGACCAAATATTGTTATTACTAGTAAAATAGGGAAATATATACGTACTTCAAGTAGGTTTTTGTGTGTACCATAGGTCCTATTTACTATTAGTAATAGTCGATATGGTAATTACCGCCAACTGTGAGCGCTAGCGGAGCGCATAGGTAACAACTTATATTTCCCAGGGCTTTTCGCGGGCCATGACCCGACCCGCGGGTCCGGCCAGGAAGCTTTTGCAATCTCACGGGGTCGGGTCGGGTCGGGTCGGGTGAGTAGTTTTTCGAACTCTCAAGGGTCAGGTCGGCGAGTCGGGTCAGGTCGGGCCACCTTTACCCGATCCGGCCCGCCCTGACCCGCGAGGTATGGCCCGACCCGTGAGCATCCCCGACATTTTCGGAGATTTTCGGTCGGACGGCGAGGACCTCCGTCCTTCAGACGTTTGTTTCTATATCCAACACGTAGTACGTACAGGATATCTGGCTTCACCAAGCGCAAAAATAAGGCATGCCCTCTATACCCCCTACCGCTCTATCCCGAAATATAAGCACCGTTTGCATTAAATATTAATGAATAAACAATGCTTATATTTCGGGACATATCGGCCGTGAAAATTACAAGCTGGTTATGCTACACAACTAGTAATACGCGGGACCATACGTAGTAAATAGGACCAAATTTTGTTACGTAGTAAAAATAGGAAAATATATAGTGTTTTGTGTGTCTCGTAGGTCCCTATTATATAATATTTGTATGCCCCCCCAGTAATAGTAGTAATGTATCGGTCTTCTTCTGCCAAATGTCGCTTCGCTTTAGGTGCCGATGGTGCGCGGGCGGGCGGGCGGGCGGGCGGGCGGGCGGGCGTAACGGGCGATTGTCGCCGCCACCACCACCGCCGCCGCCGCCACCGCCGCCGCCGCCGCCGCCGCCGCCGCCGCCGCCGCCGCCGCTGCAGCCACGGCTGGTGAGCGCTTTGAGCGGATTTTCCACGCTTGCAAAACGAATCCTCCTGGGGACAAGCCCTTTTGAGAACTTGCCCTAACTATAAGCTTAACTCCTCAAGAACTGGTCCTACGTACGTATTCGGGGACAAACTACTTGGAATTAGTGTAGGATAATAGTGTTCAGTTCTGAATGGGTGAAGATTGCGGACGCTAACGGTGACATCAGGTCATGCGTATGGTACCCGGTAAGGTACAAAATGGCACCCCCATCTGTCACCACCACCGCCGCCGTCGCCGCCGCAGCAGCAGCAGCAGGCAGCAGCACCAGCAGCAACCGTAGCAGCGGCCGCAGTACCGGAATTAAAGTAGGTTGCCTTTCTCTGACCACAGCGAGTTTGGTAAGAGCAAGGGGCACGTCACTACACAGTAACCTACTGGGCCCAAAAGGGCGCCCGTCGCTGTTCTGGTACATGCTGCTACAAGCTTCTGCTGTTGCTGCTGCTGCTGCTGCTGCTGCTGCCTATCCTGCTGCTATATAGAGCTTCTCCGGCTGCTGCTGCTGCTGCTGCTGCTGCCACTACTGCAACCGCCGCCGGCTGTTGCTGTTTGCTGCTGGTGGTGGCCAATGCCAAAACGCACACCACTCTTCTCGCGAACTAGGCCTGGGGTGGGGGGGGGGGGGGGGGGGGGGGGGGGGGGGGGGGGGGGGGGGGGGGCAAAAGGCAAAGGGTCTCGTCTAATGCTACATATCATACCAGTACACGATTACTACTGCTGTTTCAGTGGTACCCGCCCGCCCCCCACCCCCATATCACATCATCCCTGGTATCTGTCCCCTACCCTCCGGCCCCCTCTCTCCTAGTCTCACCCGAGAACACTGGGGTCGCTAACCCCCACTCCTCGGCACGGTGACCGGAGGACGCTCGAAGCGGGGGCACCTTGTACACGAACACTTCCTTGATCGTCAAGAGAGGCTGCTCAATGACGATCTCCTCTTCTTCGTGCTCTTCTTCCCCAGCGCTGCCCTTCTGGCTTGTCCCGTCCGCCACGGCACCAGCCGCTCCGTTGTTGGCATTGCCGACAGCGGCAGCAGCAGCAGCAGTACCAGCAGCTGCTGCTGCTGTACCTGTCACCTCCTTCCCATCGCCCGCTGCTTTCGGTGCCGAGTCTGTTGCAGTTGCCGCCTGGGGAGGGGGGGGGGGGGATTGGGACCCCGCTGTTGGTGGCGAGGTCAATTTTTCTTCAGAGACTCCACCAGCACCTCCTCGTTTTTCATCCATCCTATTCTCCCCGTGACTTCCGTGCGTTGTGTAGTAGCAGAATCAGCGTCAATGTAATGCCACTCTGTCCTTGTCACTGCAATGGCGGGGGTGTGGTGTGCCAGGTGCCTGGTGCGCAGGGCCGGGCATGCAATTTTTCCGCAGATATATTCTCCCAGGAATGTACCGCCTCCGAATTATAGTGGAAACCCTTGCATCTAGCCGGCCAGCAAACATGAGCACTGAACCATCACATCATCTCCACTGCTGCTGCCTGTGAGGACCTTCCACGAAAGCAACATAGCAAGTCGGGGGAAGAAGGAGATCACTCCCGAGACAGCAAGAAGGGAGAACGCGACGCTCAACCCGCAACATAAGAACTCCCCCCCGTGCTGCGGGGGAAGGTCGTACCAAAAATGATAAAAATGAAGTCAAAGTCAAGCAGGCTTCCCACAACAACAGCAACAACAGCAGCAACAGCAGCAATAGTCGCCTGCTCGCTCCTTCTGCCTTCCGCCCGAGGCTTCTTCCTCTCGCCCACAACACCCGCAACAATGAGAACAACCACCACCACTACTGCCACCACCGCCATGACGAAGAGGAGGATGATGATGCGCGTTTCAGGCATCGAGTCCACCCCGAACCCGCTGAGCTTCAAGTTCGACCTCGACGAGAAGATGCACGGCTCGGCGAAGGGCATCACCTACACCTCCAAGACTGCCTCGTCGGCGCCCGAGCCCGTACAGCGTGTGCTGGAGCTCGCTGGCGTGGAGTCCGTGTACGCCCTGGGGGACTGGCTGTGCCTGAACAAGGCACCCTCCGCCAAGTGGGATGCAATCGTAAGTGCTTTGCTGTGCTTGGAGCGTTGTTAGCAGATATTATGCGATTGGGAGTGGTTTGCTGCGCTTACGTGCTTTGGTTCGGTTGCTTTGGTTGCTGGCTGGCTGATTTGATGGCTCTCTGGCCTTGCTGGCTGGCTTGCGTTGCTGACTCCGGTTGCCCCGTTTGCTTTGGCTTACTTGGCTTACTTGGCTTGCTTGGCTTGCTTGGCTTGCTTGGCTTGCTTGGCTTGGCTTGCTCGGCTTGCTTGGCTTGCTTGGCTTGCTTGGCTTGCTTGGCTTGCTTGGCCGCTATGCAGCTTGGCCGCTTGCTTGGCTTGCTTGGCTGCTTTACTCGGCCGCTTGCTTGGCCGCTTGCTTGGCTGCTTTGCTTGGCCGCTTGCTTGGCTTGCTCGACTTGCTTTCGCTTGCTTTGCTTGCTTCGCTTGCCTTGCTTGCTTCACTTGTTTTGCTACTGTTTCTGCTCTCTCTGCTTGCATGTTTGCTGTCTTGCACGTTTCCGGATGCGATCTCGAGCAAGTAGCAACAACATTACGATTCCGTTTTTTGTTTTGTACGTCCGCTGTGGGTGCCGCTTAGTTCATTGGTCGATACTCAGCCTTTCAAGCGCATATATGTATCTCGTGTTGTGTAGGTACTCGTATCGCAATCGAATGAGTATCATTCGCGTTGCTAATATAGTCTCCAGTCTTAATTAACTATTAATAGTAATTAAATTATGAAAGGTTGTTATTAATAGTATAGTAGAACTGTTCCACCCCAAATCCGCCCCCCTCCTTCATCTCGCTCTTCAATACTTTCCAACCCGGTTCAGCGCCTTCTTGAGTTCCCTCATGTGTTGATCTGTGGTCGTCCGGGGACATCCGGGCTATATCCCCGGGTTTCCTAGGTATATATGGATCTTAGGGTATAACGGATGTTGCTACTTGCTGCTGTAGATCGTCGCCCACAGCAGCCAGTTGTTGTTGTTCTAGTTCTTCTTTTTCTTGTGTTGTTGTCTTTCTCTTTGATCCAGCAGGGTCTCTCTGGCAGGGCTTTGCCCAGGTCACTGCCCGGGTTCTGCCTTCGTTCTTTCTTCTGGGTAATAATTCACACGTATTACTTGGCGTCAGCTAGGTGACTGACTCCCTCGAGTGGTACAGCTTTTTGCTGGCCTTGAGCTGAGCTAGGTCATCCGGGGCTTCCCAAGAACAACTAGAACTGGCTGCTGTGGCTGACGATCTACAGCAGCAAGTAGCAACATCGGTTACACCGTAAGATCCATATATACCTAGGAAACCCGGGGATGTAGCCCGGATGTCCCCGGACGACCACAGATCGTGATTCTCCGTGAAAGTGTCCTGGCTTCCCATGCCTAAAACGTCAAGAGCGCTGCGCTGGCTACGGCCGAAAAGGGGCTGGGCGTGGGACGTGGTTATGGCAGAGGGCGGTGGGAATTAAACCCTCGGCCTCGTGATCAACAGATAGATATCCACGGCCCCATAGCAATAGTATCCCTTTGTACATTGTAACTGACCACGGCACATCGTCGTATCATTCTCCCCGACCGGTTGGCTAGAGAGGGGCCAGCCACGCGATAACCAAGACGGTATCCGCTGCCAACAACGAAACTAACAGCAAGTCAGACATCATGAACATAATATTGCCAATGAGCATTAAGCCGACCGCAACACAATACGGAAGCAGCAAGCATGCATAGCTTCGAACACACACGCGTGCATAACATATACCCATGCGATGGCACGGCACACCATCCTCCCCAGCCGTTGGCCAGAGAGGGGCCAGCCACGCGACACCCAAGACGGTGTCCGCTGCCAACGACATCATGTGTGCGGTTCTGATCAACACCGGGCAGACGGACGAGCACGAGCAACGGGCAGACGGGGCGCGAGCAACAGGTATCCTTGCACGCGATGACCAAACACATATTTTCAAAACCGTGTATGCCTGCCTTCCCATGACCAGCGAAAATATCATGAACGCAAAGGTCGAGTATACCGGTATACCAGGTATATCCACGCACGTACAGGGCACCTACGCAGTACACGACAAATACAACACACTAGTAATTAGGTATACACCAGTCGGTGCTACCTGCTACCCCTACTCGTACAGACAAGATTCGAGCTACGAGCGTCCAGCGTGCATCCAGATATGTCCATATCGTCTACGTCGTATGCACATGCATGACAAGCATGCGACGAGGAGCGGCGATCATAATTTGTAAGACGAGCACATGCTGTGAGGAGCGTAGCGACTCTCATGACAATATTTGACAAATGTGGAGCATGCATGAGAGACTTCACCAACACCCACACTACATGTGCACGCCTGTGAGCGATCGTTGAGCACGCATAAGCGTAAAGTGTATGGACGTATACGAGCGTACCTACTGTAGTGATGACGAGCATCTGCACATGCATGAGCATGCGACGGGGAGAGGCGAGAATATGTAAAAGACAAGCATATGATGTGAGGAGCGTAACTACTGTCATGAAAAGGTACAATAGATGTGGAGCATGCATGAGAGACTACCACACTCGTGCATACAGAGTATCGTCGAGCTCGGACTCTGCCGAACGACACCTATCACACAACCCTCCTCCGAGGGGGGTGGACTCAGTCCTCGTTCACTCGTGCTAAATCCCTCACAGCACAGCCTATGGGTTCGGGGCTGGCCGTCGTCTCTACGATGACCACCCTCCGTAGATACTGTGCTATCATCTCTTCTGTGAAAACTCGGGACGCTTTTGCCACCCCGACACACGGCCGGGGTGCAAAACCGCGGCGAGCATCGGCGGCAAAGACGCTCGCCCGTTCTCCCACGTCTAGCTCGTGAATAATGTACACCTACGTGTGGCTACGCACCTATTTATCGCTAGTTTAAATATTTACCACCTTGCTATTTATCGTTACTTTAACTATTTACTATGGGTACTCCCTATAACTAAAGTAACACTTTTTAATGATATTGTCCTGTTGTTATATGTTTGCATACCAGGTACCCTACAATCTGTTAATATTAGTGTTGCGTATCGGCCCAACGTCATCACTATCATTCATTTTTTCAACGACGTCGAAGGTCGTCAACCTCACTCCCCTGCCGTGTCTTGCGTGCAACCGGGCTTTGACCGGGAAGACCCCCCTATCTTCGCTTGCTGAACCCCGCCGGTGGTACGAACAAGAAGGGCGCGTCTGCCGCGAGGTACCCCCACTGCGATGGAGCTGGTTGCATCCCGAACAGCGCCCACCCAACATCTACCCACCCGTGCCATGGCTGCGATGAGATCTCGCACGACGTCGTGCGAGATCTCAACGCAGCCATGGCACGGGTGGGTAGATGTTGGGTGGGCGCTGTTCGGGATGCAACCAGCTCCATCACAGTGGAGATATCTGACGGCAGACGCGCCCTTTTTGTTGGTACCTCCAGCGGGGTCCAGCATGCGAAGATAGGGGGGTCTTCCCGGTCAAAGCCCGGTTGCACGCAAGACACGGCAGGGGGTGAGGTTGACGTCCGTCGACGTCGTCGAATAAATGTGAGGGCATTTGCGGCACCTGGCAAGAGGTAAAAGAGGGGAAAAAAAAAAAAAAAAAACGACAGCGGACGAGGGAAGGGGAAAGTCGATGGAATGGAAGAGATGGTGTTCGTTTGTCGAGTGCTGTGCGATGAAGCAGGTGTAGTACAGGAGGAGATGTACAGGGGTGACATGTGCATGTGAAGTGTACCACCGGTACGGTAACGGGGGCGCGTGTATATCCGACGCTTGACGACTGTAATGACCGTGTTGCTATTATTATCGTGGATGATTCATGAAATCGGATACCCCACTCTTATAATCGGAGCACCAGTAAAGGCGGGTGTAATACACGAGGAGATACGCAGCAGTAGTGAAACGTGTATGATAAGTGGGTGACCTGTACGCGGATGTTCGACGCATGTCGACTACAACGAGAGACCCACCCTGCAACCGAGTACGATACGAGCAACGAAAACTGTGGTGTCAGGACAAGTGCCCTGGTACAATCAAGCGCGGGGTAAACAACGGCAAAGGCAGGCATACCCCGTGAGAGAACGATGGTGACGAGAGTAGAACGCAGTTGTAGGCAGACATGAAAACAAACAAAAAACTTTCATCGAATACCCTCTCTATTAATAGTTGAGCCACGTAGGCACTACTATTGTTGTAGAAAAAACACGTAAGGAGACATTTATATCAAGCAAGGCCAAACGGGAACATTGGTGTCGAGTCAGGGGTAGAAGTGCTTTCTCCAGATATTTACCTGACACGCCAGGGGTGATAAAACAAAGTTGTCTCCTATGCACCAGGGGCAGGTATTTTGCCGAGCGTGATCGGCCGTGGAAGCCGTCGAAGGTGTCGGCATGGAGGTCTCGACAGCTTTAAGCTTCCCGCAGTATTTCGCTGCCGTGGTGGACATGACGATATGGATAGGAGCTGGGGTGTCGGACGAAAGCAGATGAGGACGGAAGAGGGTGAGGTGGCGATAGCAGCGTCTTAGCGTCTTTACGAGTGCAGCGCAGAAACCTTATTGCCTGCACTCAACGCCGCATTCACACACCCCTGCACCCGTGTACTAACAGCAGTATACATACGGTTGCCTGGTGGTCTGTCGATGGTACTGAGTTGGCGGTTCTTCTACTTTTTACTGTGTTCCAGCAATGTCATGGGGTCGCTTTCACTGTTGAGCAATGCGCGTCAGAGCACAAACCTTGTACGTAGCCTCATTCAAATCACAGCGTATCACAGCAGCTTGTCAGCGTCTTCATTTAGTAGAGCTACCTAGATAGGGATTAACATGAACACACAGCTGCGCACCTGCTGTTGTTGACAGCATTTTTTGCCATACGTTCCGCACGCAAAGCTGCGCGGGCCAAAGGCGTAGCACCCTCCGTAGCTGTGTTCGCAGTCGTTGGTGTTGAACGCGCTGAGGATGGTCGGTAACCAAGCGGCACACGATCGGGGAGTTCGCGAGGATCCACCTCGCGACTACCGCTATATTTATCCGAAAAACGACCGCTCGCCCCGGGAATGACGGCCTCCGAGGACACGAGCAAGAGCCCGCCGTTGGGGTCGCTGCGCCGCGGCAGATGAGACACCACTGGGTTCGGGAAGGGGCCTCTCACGCTAGGAATTACGCTCTCCGGGGGCACCACTGCCATCACGAGCAAGAACCCGGCGTTGGGATACACCGCTTCCATCAGCATGACTGCTGCTGTTGTTGGTGGTGTTGGCCATGGCCGAACTGCGAACGACGAGAAGTCCAAGGGATAATGACACAAACACTGCGTACGGCAGATGCATACCAACACAGAGTCACCGTTGCTGTTGCGAGCTGGCGAGGCGTCGTGGAGAGGCGTGGCGTGTAATCATACACATGGTGGCGAGGCTTTGCCTTCCTCAACCCAGCAGGAATACCCCCCCCCACCCCTGTTAAAACGATATTCATCATAGATGTGGAACTCCCAGAGGTCGGTCGGTTTTGTTGTCGCTGGGTCTGCTGGAGGGGTTAAGAGAGGGTCAGCGGGCTGGCGAACCGCTGTTGGTGTTCGTATGTACTCATACACGGATCTAGGACTTATACAGGCCTACACTCAGTTCCTATCCATGTTCAATTCTGCACCAGCTACCTCGTGACATCGCTGAAGGGGTGCACACGCGGATTCGATCGGGAGGCTGCGTGCTGATGTGCTCGGCGTGCGTGCTGCTGTGCTCGGCGTGTCGCACACCCTCCACCTCTGATGCCCATACTCGGCCGAGGCCGATGGTGTGTGCTAGACTGTCGAGGCATGCAAAAGTTGTCGCGACGCTGCTGCTGTGCGCGCAGAACGGGCTTTGAGAGTCGAGCGGACAAGAGGGTAGGTACCCCGGGGTGTGTTTTCTGCGGTCACTTTTGCTATTTCCTTCGGGGGTCACTTTTGCCATTTCCAAATGACCGCTCCAGTCACAGACTAGATAATTTTGATACATGGGTTGATTTTCTCCTGGCTCCCCTGACGGTCCTTTTTGTCTTTCCCCCCTTTATCTCCGTTGCAAACGCACCGGCGTCTGCCGGTTGACGTCGTGTTTTATGTATTTTTTTCTATGGCGGCGGCGGCGGCAGGTGCCCGCAGCAGTGGAAGCCCTGGGAGGGGCGGCGGAGTCACTGGACCCGATGACGCTGCTCATGGCGTCGGGGGGGGAGGGCGGAGGGTCGTCCTGGCAGAGGTCTGAGATGGACGGGATCGCCATCCGCCTGCAGGTGTCCAACGGCATTCCCATCCAGGTATGTCCGTTAACGGGAGGGTGTGTAACGGGAAAAAAATGTTGTTATTGGTGGTGGTATTGATGGCGTTGGTGGTGGTGGTATTGGTCGTGGTGGTGGTGGTGGTAGTGATGGTGCTGTTGAGTTGGTGGTGTTGGTGTCGGTGATGGTGGTGGTGGTGATGGTGGTGGTGGTGATGTTGGTGGTGCCTTTGGTGGTGATGTTGACGGTGTTAGCGTCGGTGTTGGTTTTGATGCTGTCGTCGTTGTCGTTCACCGCTACTGCTGCTGCTGCTGCTGTTGCTGCTCTCACTAGAGATAATCGCAACAAATTTAGCTCACCGCTTTGGATACACGTACTGTTCGCATCAACGAAAAAAAACACCGCCTGCAAACGAGCCCAATATGACCAGCGCACACACAAGCGACGTCGCCCCGGAGCCCCCACTTCCCGCCACCCCCAACGTTCTTCAGCCCCTCCCTTCCCCGCTTCATGCCCGTCGGAAAAGGTGGAAGCATGCCCGCCAGGCGGCACCCCCCTCCGTCGCAAGCTCTCCCCCCGCTTCGTCGACGCCATGACGGAATTCGTCGGCAGCTCGGGCGATGAGATGGCGTTTTTCAAGGGCCGCCAGTGGATGCCTCGGGGCGTCCGTTACGTGGAAGACGATCGAACCGCGGCAGAGTCGGCGGAGGAGGCCCTCACGGCGGCTGCGGCAGAGGTAGAGCTCGCGTTCCATGACTCCAGGCTTAGGGGAGCCGTGGCCGACGCGGTGTCGGCTCTGAAGATTTCCGCCGCCGGCTCTTCAGCTGGCGCTTCTGGTGAGGGGGGTGGTGGTGGTAGCGCGGCAGCGGAGGCGGCGGAGGCAGCGGCGGCAGCAGTGCGGGAAGCGGCAGCGTCGGCGGCGGCGGCGTTGCAATCTTCCGTCAAGGGGGAGGTTGTGGCGGCGGTGGACACGCTCTGCAGCATCGCGGGAGACGCACCGACGGTGCCCTCGGGCGGTGGTAGCGGCGACGGTGAAGCCCCGGCCGCGACCGCGACCGCCGCCGCCGCTCGCGACGCGCTGGATGCGCTCATCGGGTTTGCGGGGTCTGGGGACGGGCCGGTGGCGGCGCGGCGTGCGGCGGTGGCGTTCGTCGGGGGTGCCGGGGACGCTGCCGGGGCGGCGGGTTTGGAGGCCGTGGCGGCGGTGTTTCGCGGGGATAAGAGCCCCGGGGTGCGACGCACAGCGGGGGATGCGCTCAGGTAGGTGGTGTGAGGATAGAGGGGACGGAGGGGGGGACGGGTGTACTTCAATTTTTATGCATGGCCGTAGTCGTATGACCATAGACCCTCGCATCCGTACAATGCCGGGACGGAGCATGTCCGATTTTTACCGACCAGGCAGACATTGCTAGCGCGAAGCGCCGTGAGGGCGTAATGCTGTACGGTGCTACTCGTACTCACAATGTGCACGTCGAGCTTTTATACGATCGAGCGGCCGCTGTTCGTGCTGTTTCTACTGCCTGCAAGCCTCTTGGTGTTGATGTTGACGTTGGCCTTGACCTTGAGCTGTTTCCTTCCCGTCATCGTAACTGAGGTTGTTGTACCGTACCAATTCCACAGAGCAGTGCATGTTGCGGCTGTTGTCCACGGCATTCCTCGCTCGTGAGGAATCACCAAACAAGACTGACCCTCCGCGGTTGACTTGGCCTCCGTCAAGAGCTACCCTACCGCATATACTTCTATGTAAGAAGGGGGCGTTTTTTTCAACCCTGTGCTCTGCCGCACCATGTCATGTATTAATAGTTCAACTTGTCAACCGAACGCCCGCCCACCCCCTCCCCCTCTCCCGATCCCCCATCCCCCTCTTGACCAAATACGCCATAGACGACAATTTAGAACCTGTAACGGACGCCTGTCTAGAACTAATGCACTAGATTTAGGTTACGAACTACGAGCTCGTATCAATGCGATCGACGATGGTGCTCGAATACGCTCAGTCTCCTGACATTTTTTCTTTCTCTTTTGCCCCTCTTGAAGCGACCTGGGAGACCCCGGCGCCGTGCCGATTGCGGTCACCGGGCTGCGGGACAAGAGCAAGCTCGTACGCTGGCGAGCGGCGCGGGTGGTTGGTGAGCTGGCCTCTCGCGAGCAGGAGGCTGTGTACTTGGACGAGGCGCGGGAGGGGGAGGCGGAGTTCGAGGTGGCCTTCGAGATGTCGGACGCCGCGCGTAAGGTTCGGTCTCGTGTCGCCGCGATAGCAGAGGCGGAGGCGGCGGTGGCCGCGGCGGGAGAGGGGCTGGGGGGGGAAGAAGAGATAGCGGCGCGCGAGAAAGCCATGGCGGCGGCGGCGGCAGCGGCGGGGGCTGGGGCAGGGGTGGGACCTGTGTGGAAGCAGATCCAGGAGAGGAACGCGAAGTAGGGATATACATGTATGAAGCGTTTGTGTTTTTTTGCATAGATGAAACGTTTTTTTTTAATAGAAAGTTAAGGTAAAGGAAGTACCTCAGCCGTTGAGATTGATTACGTTGGTCGAAAATGGTTTTGTTTTTGGTCACAAACGGGCTGTTGTGTCGCTGTTCTTTATAGAAGGGGGTGCTGTGCGTGCACAGGGGCGGGCGCGGTTCAACACGGAAGGGGCTCGTAGGCTGGGCCTTTTGTAGAATGGTTCCCTTAATGATTCGAGCGTGGTGAGTAGTATGCGCCCCTGCCTCGAACGCAGCGAATGGTGGCGGAAGCACCCTTGACGCAGAGGGGCAGGTTGCATTCCACACGGGAGTTCCATGGGAGACAGGGGATGCGGTCTGGTTCCAAGCAGGTTTTCCCCTGTGGAGCTACCCCTTTTGCTACGCGTGTATATAACTCGATGCTCGGGGCACTCCAAAATCCGAGAGTTGGGGCGCAGGCCGCTTGTGTACGTAAGTGTACCAGTTACCGAGGTGCGCGCAACGGTAGGGTAAGGGTTAGCGCCTTATTTCTCGTAAGCTTCTCGTCGGAGGAGCTCTGTGCCTCACTCATTAAACCGACCTTCAGGAATACCGTCAGCTATAATCCCCATACGCGATCCCATGGACTATTTGTTACACGTGTACTTCTTTTCCATGCATGGCCGTAGTCGTATGACCATAGACCCTCGCATCCCTCCAATGCCGGGACGGAGCGCGTCGGGGTTTCACCGATCAGGCAGACATTGCTAGCACCACGCGCGAAGCGCCGTGAGGTGTTGGGCGGGTCGCATGAAGGGTGAGAGCTGCATCCTACTAAGAACCGCTTGTGAGGCGGACTTGCATATGGATGGGCGGGGGGCATAGCTATCAGGACCCACGATGAGCCCAACAATCTTGCATCCCCCCTAATGGTTGTACACCTTGTTTGGTTCTTATTACTACGGCTGTACGTACTGTAATGCTCCCCCGGAGTATTAATAGGTGTACCTCGGGGGTATATTCGTGAAATACGTACACATCTTATCTAGAGATGTTGGGTATACATACGTATATATCCTCAGTTAGGAGCCCTCGTTAGTGATGAAGGGTTGCGCTAGAAAGTGCGATGCCTAATGCCGTTCGGTACGGCTCTCGACACCTGTCGCGGTACGAACGTCGATCACTTTGGGTCGTTTGAGGGGGGAAATGCGTATGATACCTCTTATCATACGTAGTAGGTCCTGTACGAAGTGAAATTCGAGAGGGCGGTTACACAAGACACACATAAGGCCCACTACGTACTCAGTTCTGGTTCAGATACTCAATTGGCTTGCAAGTATACGTGGTACCATTCATTCTGGGTGGAAATGTATGGGCCGTTTAGGCTTTCTCTACCTACGCAATCGTTCCTGATACTTCTATGATGATACATTTATAGGACCGTCCGGGCTTTCTGTTCATAATACCTAAACCTTCCTCATCAGCATTTCCATGGTGACCTCGTGCGAGCGTCTGACCTTCAAAGTTAGGTAAGCAGTATGCTGGGGAACAGCAGGGCAACGTATGTCGTTGGCTCTGCTCTACAGTTACATTTCTGTTTCAGAGACTCAGACACTAGGGAGTAAACACGTGCGTGTCTTCCACGTTTTTTATGTATGTTCACGTTTTGCACTTCTGCCTGCCGCGGTTATAAAACGAAGTGGACTTGTGTTTTGGTACCTGAAAACCAAACATGGTATCATACATGTAGCGCTTTATAGGTCGGATGCTGGCGCTGTGCTAAAAGCTGGGTCATCAAGTTTTGCCGCCAAGATATACCTGGTATGTGCTAGCGGCGAAATCCCGAAGTATCTACACACAGGATCACCACTAAAAAGTTCCTACGTAGGGTACAAGAGGACCTCCAAAAGGCCTTCGAGGCATGAAAACAAGAGCACCACAAAACGCCTGTTATGTGTGTTTTGTCGTTCGCATGAAACCGTTACCTCTACTCATCAAAGACATCCAGCATCAAGGATACCCACGATCCGTACCCCAATGCTTCTTGTTACTGGACCAAGATGCATGTTCCGTGGTCGCAACTACAAAACAGAGAAAAAGTGCCTCTTGCAGGAGTAACGAAAAGGTTAGCGAGTGAGATGTCAAACGTACTGGGTACGAAAGAGCACCATCACCAACCAGCCAATTGGATACAGATGGAAGTATCACTACATATACAGTAGTATGGCTGGTCTTGAGGTTTGAGTCCATGTCACCCACCTTTAATACAGTCCGTGTTCGTTTTTCTCCCTGGGTTCACCATATAAATCGTGGCTGGTCGAAGGTTTAAATCCGCGTCACGTCCCTTCAATCCAGTCTGTGTTCGTTGTTCCCATTCACAGGTAGGTCCTTTCTTCCTCGCTATGGGCATCTTGTTCTCGTATCTCGGGAGGGTATAATGTCCTCTTCTCGTGGTGTGACCATCCTGAGAGGGTGACAAGCGAGTATTCGAGCATGCACTACTACTGCACGATAGCATGTAATATGCGTGTGATACACAAGCACACCATCCACATTAAATGACATTTATTAATATTTCTTCCGTTCGTCTGGGTCGCGTCGAGGTAGACACGAGGTGTGATGTCCGACCCCCAAGATGCTGATCCCGTGTCTATACACCATCGTAGTCTTGGGAATCTTAGCTGGCGGTTGATTGCCGTCCCATTTTCACTAATAACAGAGTGCAGCGGGGAGTGCTTATAAACCATTTGACCCCCACTCGTACTCCAAGCCCTCCGTGCATAGCTACTGTAGTACAGGTAGCTACGACACATTACAGTATTTGCCGTAACCGAGCACCTGCGGCGCCGTAACGCCGCACGCAGCTTGCAAAGACGAGTTTCGAGAGGGATTTTTTTATCTCACGGCTGTTTTTTTTTTTTTTTTTTTCCAAATAAGAATCGATAACACTTTCTTCACCTTCCCGGCGAACGGGATCCATGTACCAGCGGGCATACATATATGTATGCACGTTCATCAAAGTATTCGCCCGTTTGATGGGGCTTCAGAAAGAGAAAAAATGTCATACACTACTGTAGTATCCGCTGTGCCTGGCACACGTACTTGCAAGTACGTGGTGATGCCATTCTGGACGGCAATATATGGGCTATTTGGGCTTTCTGATCTCAGCACCTAAATGTTCCTCAGATTCCCGCGGCGATCTCCGCGTGAGAACATCCAACCTTCAAATTGAGCAGTACACTGGGGAACAGCAGGGCGACGCATATCGTTGCCTCTGCTGTACAGTTAAATGTACCCACTCTTTTACTTTTGGTGGGGCTTCAGAAGAGGGAAAAGTCTGACAAAGAAAACAACAACGACCACCTGCAGGGTAGCGTCGGCCACACACCAAGCAAAGCAGCCCGGGCTGCTGCTGCCGGCTCGTCAGTCGATGTGAAGCGCAATTTAACCGAACGAGGCAATTGTTATTCGTATGTGGGTTTCATTCATAAACGTCGAAACTCATGGTTGATTATCATGTCGACGAAAGGGCACACCGATAATAGACTTAACACTCAAGCTACTGTACGTACCAGGTACACCACAATGCAAATAAAATAGTTGTTGTACGAAAACGACTTAGTACGCTTAACTACACTTCAATGCAAAAGGGTTTGCGCGAAAACACAGTAGCAGTACTGAAACTATACACTACAATGCAAAGGAGTTGCTTGTACGGTACGCCCGCGCAGCGCGCAGGGCAAAGCACGATGCTGACACTACTACTCGCACTGCTGCAAGCTCGGCTTGCCCTATATACTCAGACGGTCGACGTAACCGCTTTTTTCTCGTTTGTTTTAGTCGCTGAACCCAGGGGCCCCAAAAGGGACAACTTACTAGAGCGGACAACCGCCTTCCCCGAACAACATAAACCCCAAACCAGAGGAGCCCCAACAAACCATCCCTAGGAAATCGTGCCGTGCCTTCTCGAACACTATCGTCGACCAGTTGGTAACCGTCCGCAGAGACCAATTACTCCCGATTCTAAACAAAAACGCGATATTTCCCGACCACATTCCGGAGAGTGGCTATGTTTTGTCGCAACGCCTGGGTCCCGAAGGGGTTCCCAAGGCGGCCCGACCCGGCCCGACCCTCGCGCAAAAGCACGGGACACCAATTGCCTTCAGCCCTAAAAAAGAAAACGCGAAAGTCTTGGGGGATCACATTCCAGAGTGGCTTAATTAAGCCCGTCGCTTCCGCCGTGCCCCCGCTTCCAAAGCGAGCACGCGGCCATCCATTTATAGTCCCCGCTCCGGCCCCTTAGAGCACGTGTGGGGCATACCCGTACGTACAAGCCCGCCCCCGCCACGCAAAGCTATGGCACTATACCCCCGGCCCCGAGAACACGCGCGAGGTGTACTGGTCCATACCTATGCACTCGTCTGCCCCTGCTACGCAAGCTATGATACCCTACTCTTTGCCCCAAGGGCACACGCGTGAGGTGTACTGGTCCGTACCCGGCCCCAAAAGCACGCGTGAAGTGTACTGATCCATGCCTATGCACCCGCCTGCCTGCCTGTCTGTCTGCTCTCTGCCAGGCGACGGAGCTACCGCCCTCAACGAATGCACCATGCAGCACAAACACGGAAACATCAAGTTTAAGGTTTTTAAGACTAACCACCCACGTTTGTAGGCACAAAAACTACCTGGAATTTAGAGTGGAGAACTGCTTGCAGAAGGGGAAGGGTTAAGCTAAAAAGGTCTACCTGTCCCGGGAAAACGCAAGCAGCGACGTGAAAAAACAGAACACAGACCCCCTACATCATCTTTCTTAACCTTGCTTTACCTCTCCTTACCCCTTCGACCAGGCGTCATCAGCGCCAAGGCGACCTATCAACCCCCCCTCCCTCTCGCCCCCTTCTCCTGCCTAACCGCTCGAGGTGTCCATCTTCCAATGGCCGCGATAGAAAGCTCCTCTCCACACCCCCCTCTCCCACCACGAGTTTTTCATCCTCCGATAGTCGCGGTACAAAGCTCCCCGCCCCCCCTCCCCCCCCCCTCTCCGGCCTACTCGCTTAGGGCTTCTTCCGATGGCCGTGATACAAAGCCCCCCTCCCCCCCCCCCTCTCCCGCCTCGAGGTTTCCATCCTCCGATGGCCGCGATACAAAGCTCCCCCCCCCCCCCCCCTCCCCCCCCCCGAGGTTTTCATCCTCCGATGGCCCCGGTACAAAGCCCCCCCCCCCCCCCCCCCCCACCTCCCTCTCTCCCGCCTCGAGGTTTCCATCCTCTGATAGCTGCGGTACAAAGCTCCTTGCCCCCCCCTCCCCGGCCTACCCGCTTAGGGTTTCTCTTTTCCGATGGCCGCGATACAAAGCTCCCCTCTCTCCCCCCTCTCCCGCCTCGAGGTTTCCATCCTCCTATGGCCGCGGTATAAAGACCCCCCCCCCTTCTGGCCTACCCACTTAAGTTTCCATCCTTCAATAGTCGCGATACAAAGCACAACGTCCACAAATATTCACGAAATATCAACGAAACATAACTCGTTTTTTTGGTATAAAATAGATGTCCTCTTATGGATGCTACCTCGGGGAGGTCCCGGGCCCAACTGCAAGCAAACACACATAATTTCTACTGGCCGGCGACGCTCCGCCCGGTTCCATCCCATTTTTCTTCACCGACATGATAATATCCTGTATAAAAACATCTATATGGTACATCAAAATGACACACATTGAATAAGAACTACCTGGTACCGGTAAAATCCATTGTGCAGGTAAAAGCCACATCTAGGTGGTAAACACACACGGGATGATAACTACTGGTACCCCAAGGTGTGCCGGTAAAACCACACCTAGATGGTAAACACACACGGACCGACAAACTGCCGGTACCCTGGTGCGCTGTCTGTAAAACCAAAACCTACCGTAGATGGTAAACACGTACACGGAATAAGGACTGCCGGTATCCTGGTGTGCCTCCACCGAAAAATTCAATACCGAACGAGAAATACTGGTACCCTGGTGTGCCTCAGACCGCAAGTCTACTACCCCCCTCCCCCCCATCTCACCTCCTCCCTCCCTTTCAGCTCCAAAGGGCCGCCAAAACACCGAAATCGTTAGCAACAGCAACAGCAGCAGCAGCAGCAGCAGCAGCAGCAGCAGCAGCAGCGGCGGCAGAAGCGGAGAATTACGCGACTCGATCCACATCCCGTCCCGCAAAAAACAAGCCAATCAGCCGAAGCCGCCACCATCGCCCTACATACACACCGTACACACATTACATACCGGTAACATACATGGTAATCCACAGAAACTGCAGTACGGGCCGCTAAACACACACGCCCTCGCACACGCACACACTGCTGTGCTACGTAAGTAGACAAGACAAGGCAAGGCCATCCTTATGATGGAGTGGGTGTAAGTGTACCAATCCCAGCCGTCGGGGTCTAACTTATTGGGAAAGCAAGCAGCCCTCGGGGCGGCAGACACAATCTCCCGAGGGCACCGCCTGGCCTGATCCGCGACACCCACTGCAGCAATTACCACGTCTCTAAAAAACGCGAAGCGCAATGCACACTGTGAAACCCGGGGAGGAAAGGGGGGAAAGAGACACGCAATATACGTACGATATCTGCTGAAAAGTATAAATCACTTCTTCTGTAATGCCGAACCCACACACTAAAAAGGGCAAAAACCAAGAAGAGCAAGCAAAAAAATACCAAACACGAGAGCACAGGAAAGCACCAACCCTAACAAGACAACTGCTGTATACAGATGCAAAATTCATATGTTCCTACCAGTATATATTTTCGGGGGGGGGGGACGCGTCTCGAAAAAACCCACGAAAAAACATATAAACCTCCTGAACGTCTACCGATAAAAGCACCTGCGCACTTATTGTATACTTCGTATGTATACCGAAGGACTCATATGTATACTGAAGGACCTATATACGTGCGAATTTGCGCACTCGTCCAATAACTACGTAAAATATCATCTAAACCAGACACAAAAGACAAGACTCTTTTTCCTTACCCATGCGCGTTTTCGCCTCCACGACACATGCCCGACCACACCCCATCTCCCAAAAACACTAACCCCAGCCACACCACCCTTACGCAGCACACCCCTCTTGTTCAAGCGGGTTCTCCCTGCCAGACTTGTACGGGCTGAATCAAGTCTTCCTACCGTGTACGTCGAACGCCGTACGTGCAGCGTCAAATCCTCCCACCGCGCGTCAACCACCGTACAGAGTCAAATTGTCGTAGGGTACGTCAAACACCGTACAAAGTCAAGCCGTCTTACCACTATACGTCAAAAGCCGTACAACAGCAGTAGTGTCGAATCCTCCTACTGTACGTCGAACGCCGTACAGAGAAAAATCTTCTCGCGGCACGTCAAACACCGTACAGATTCGAACTTCTCCTACCGACCGGCAAAAGCCGTACAGAGTCCACTTCTTCAACCGCACGAACGTCAGACGCCGTACAGAGCAAGACCTTACATTCAGCGCGATCAAACAGAGGCGTACCCGCACGCGAGGGGGCGATGGGGGGCAGGGCGGGCGG
>MEHQ01000634.1:25408-42775 GCA_008828725.1 Saccharina japonica
ATCCCCCTCCTGCTCACCGCAACTCGTGTTCCTTACTCTACACCAGGTACTTCTCTGCGATCCCATGCTTGCCACGGGAGGGAGCGCTTTGATGGCGATACGGTGTTTGGTGGAGGCGGGGGTGAAGTCGTCGGCTATCGTTTTCGTCACGGTCGTTGTGTGCCCGGAGGTACGTACATGATATGATATGATATGATATGATATCTATACGGTAGCGTTGGATATCGTATGGATGCATCGATATTTCGATACATTGATATATCGGAATATCGATATACTGTTATTGATTTTTTTTGTATCGTATCGAAAGTCTTGAAATTTCGATACATTGATATATCGAAAGTGTTGACATTTCGATACATTTGATATAATATCGAAAGTGTTGACATTTCGATACATTGATCTATCGATTTATCGATATGTTGGTATCGTTTTTTTTCGTATCGTATGATGTCGAAAGTCTTGAAAAATTGATACATTACATATCAAAATATCGATATACTGTATCGTTTTTTTTCGTATCGTATGATATCGAAATTCTTGACATTTCGATACCTTTTGAAAATGTCGAAATATCGATATATMATATCAATGTTTTCGACATAGCGAACTTTCGATATATGGTATCGAACACGATTTTTGCCCCCTCTCTCTCTCCTTCCCCTGGCACCCTCGTTTTTTTGTTTGTTTTTTGCCGATGTTGCAACTAAAATGTATAGTTGTGACTACGATTACTGTACGCACTACACACACTACAACTGAAACTACTGTACATGTACTGTACAACCATTACGGGGGGCCATAGTAAACACTAGTAAATAAGACCTACGGTAAACACAAAAAACGCCAGGACCTTCCTCGGGAAAATTCCCGAAAATTTCGGGAATCGAGTAAATCAACCGTAACAGAGTTACGAATGAGGAATAAACAATGGCTAAAGCACCTCAAGAGATCCCCCTCCTGCTCACCGCAACTCGTGTTCCTTACTCTACACCAGGTACTTCTCTGCGATCCCATGCTTGCCACGGGAGGGAGCGCTTTGATGGCGATACGGTGTTTGGTGGAGGCGGGGGTGAAGTCGTCGGCTATCGTTTTCGTCACGGTCGTTGTGTGCCCGGAGGTACGTACATGATATGATATGATATGATATGATATCTATACGGTAGCGTTGGATATCGTATGGATGCATCGATATTTCGATACATTGATATATCGGAATATCGATATACTGTTATTGATTTTTTTTGTATCGTATCGAAAGTCTTGAAATTTCGATACATTGATATATCGAAAGTGTTGACATTTCGATACATTTGATATAATATCGAAAGTGTTGACATTTCGATACATTGATCTATCGATTTATCGATATGTTGGTATCGTTTTTTTTCGTATCGTATGATGTCGAAAGTCTTGAAAAATTGATACATTACATATCGAAATATCGATATACTGTATCGTTTTTTTTCGTATCGTATGATATCGAAATTCTTGACATTTCGATACCTTTTGAAAATGTCGAAATATCGATATATCATATCAATGTTTTCGACATAGCGAACTTTCGATATATGGTATCGAACACGATTTTTGCCCCCTCTCTCTCTCCTTCCCCTGGCACCCTCGTTTTTTTGTTTGTTTTTTGCCGATGTTGCAACTAAAATGTATAGTTGTGACTACGATTACTGTACGCACTACACACACTACAACTGAAACTACTGTACATGTACTGTACAACCATTACGGGGGGCCATAGTAAACACTAGTAAATAAGACCTACGGTAAACACAAAAAACGCCAGGACCTTCCTCGGGAAAATTCCCGAAAATTTCGGGAATCGAGTAAATCAACCGTAACAGAGTTACGAATGAGGAATAAACAATGGCTAAAGCACCTCAAGAGGTAGTAGTAGTAGTAGTAGTAGTAGTAGTAGTAGTAGTAGTAGTAGTAGAAGTAGTAGTAGTGGTAGTAGTAGTAGCAGTAGTAGTAGAAGTAGTAGTAGTACTACTGTAGTTTTGCAGGGTTTTGTTTTTTCAATGTCACTTTCGTTCTAGGATCTGCCAACAACGATCATATTTCCCGATTTTTACTACAGTAACAATATTTGGTCTTATTTACTATGGTCCTCTGTAAAAACAAAAAGTAAGGTTCCTGAATATTTTTCGTAGGGTGGTATACTAGTAGCATACTAGGGGGGTATATACGGAGTAAAGGACACCACTAGCAATAAGAAACAGGAGTGCTGGCTGCTGGCCCAGCGTGGTTTAATTTCTTGAGAAAGAGTGTGCCCCACACTAATCTCAAGACCGCTCCAGGTATTTCTTATATTCCCTATGAATATCAGCCTCTTTTTCTTAGTAGCACTCTACTCGTAACAAAAAGTAAGTTTCCTGAATATTTTTCGTAGGGTGGTATACATACAGCACACCAGGGTACACAGCAGTAGTGGTCGCAGCCGTTTCGGTGTGCGGAATGACTCGTATCGGTATCGTGTGGGCCCAAATAGCCCCCCCAATGCCCGAGGTAAATATCACGCAGCTTCCAAAAATTGAGCATCAACCACTCGTCGGTCGAACTCACAGCTGACGTGTTTAAGCATAGATGTCGGGAGACAGGACTTTCAACCCTTGACAGACAGCAGATTTGCCTTGACATGCCGTGACTGACACCAAACTACTAGGTTCAAGTGTGGAACACTTCGGCCCTACACCCTTGACAGCTTGACAGCGCACGTTTTGCCTTGCTTGACATGTCTCCCGACATCTTTGTGTTTAAGAGGATCGTCAATACTGCTGTACGTACCCCTATGTTGTTGAGTCTGGCCTGGCATTGCCCCGAGGGGAGTCTCGCCGAGCTATACACGAATACTCGTGTATACGTCATATTTTATCCGTACGTATATAGCAGTCACGTGTTGGTTATGGATTCCTATGGCAGCTGTTTACGCACTCTGATTGGCTAAGGGGAATCACACCTGGTATACTTAAGCGGCTCAATCAACCCATTATAGAGTATTTCCAAGCCACAGCTTCCCGAGCCGGCCGAATGAACGAAATAAAGTCTTTCCAGGAGGCACAGCATGCAAGCCGGCCCAATCAACCTAGAGTCTTGCCAAGCACAGCAACCTATTACGGGGTGGGCTAATGTAGTAAACAGGACCTACGGTACACACAAAAACCTATATATTTACCTATTTTTAGTAACAATATTTGGTCCTATTTACTATGGTCCTCGGTAATAGCACTGACCACTGGCATAGGATTCGGGTTATAGGGCTAGGATTTCGGGTCGGAGGGTCGGCTACAGGTACCAAGAAAAAAAAACCCACGTAGATATTAATTATCAAGGTGTGACCACGCCTCTATTTTATACCAGCACCTTTCACGAGGATTTGTTTTTTACCCAGCGTCCGCCCTGACTCGTTATTATCCCATATTTATTAAAAATTAAAAAAAATATTTTTTTTTTTTTTTGTTTTTTTTTTTTAATTTATTTTTTTGCAAGCTGAGTGTGATACTTCGATCGCGCGTACTTACGGGCTTTACATGTCCTCATACAGGGATGTACATTGGAGCAATGCAAACATGCGGTCACAGACAGCTGCTGCTGTGAGTCAAGAGAAAAACAAAAATCGTCGCAGCGAACCGACGCATAAAGCAAAAAAACGAAATGCCAGCGTACCGGGTACGAAAAAACATGTAATGACATACCTGGTACGTTGTGTTCTGATATACAACAAACAGCATGTTTACGTGACTCTTGTTTAGGGCCGGGCTCAAAGTCTTACGTAAAGGGTGTGCCCTGCACTACCCTACACCAATTTAAGTCTAAAAAATGGTTCCAACCAAACAATGCCAAGTTGCCGCTATTTAAAGTAAAACTCTTCATCCAAAAAGAATATGAATCAAACGCCTTATTCTCTGTACAACAATCAACAGGAATATTCTCGAGCGGTCCCCGATCTTTCTCTTTTATAAACTTGTACCGTATAATATTTCCTTTTCTTAGACGGAACGTGTGGGACGCCAGGTTATCTCGTTCTTCGGGATTGGGTGTTGAGACAGACACACCGAGGTGGGTTGTATATACCTGGTATGGCGTTACCACACTCTCGGGGGTTAGCAACCAACACGACGAGGTAATCTCACAGAGTGCCCCCGAGGAGCCAGGATGGCCTTGAAATATTATAGTCATAATGAGGCGGGTACGGTCTAGGGAATAGGGGACCTGGTATCCGCAGACGGAATATTTAGTATTTAACCCCTTTCGGACTGTAAGGACGGCAGTCCCGGTGTGGACACAAACCACTTGGAATTAAAGGAACACTTCGGTTTAAGTACAGCAGTGCACTAATGATAAAGGATTATTGAACCAGGTGTGCGTTTTCATGCTTAAGTCGAGCACCTTTTTTTTCAAGTCAAACCTCTTGGGGACTTGCAGAGGCGAAAACCAACGATTACAGCAACGGCCACTACGTGATATATCATATGTACCAGGTATTCTATATAGCACACCCTGTACAATAGCCTATTGAACATGCCGACGTATTGGTCTGTCAATAGGTTGGGGTATCGGCACCTATTGAAACCTGCAACAGAAGAGTTAAATCTGTCCACCGATACCTATTTCCTTTACCCATACAGGCTCAGAGAAAATGGTACAATAAGCTATCGTTCTTAGGATCTAGGCATGTTCAGTAGGCTATTGTCCAAGGTGTTATACATAAGTAGGTGGGTGGTATCGATCGGCGTCCAAGTTACAATACAAAGGGCAAATGAGTTACTGGGCGCCCACGCTGGTCGTAGACGGCTGAAAGCACCGCAGCAACTATCATCGTTCGGTCGCCATCCCTTATATCCCTCACGTCCCTTAAAACGGGTCCATCCGGAAGGGTTTTTACCCCATTCAGAACTGAAAAAATGTGCCACACTAATTCCAAGTAGGTTGCCCCCAAATTCGTTGGACCAGTTCTTAACCCCGTAAGAACTGGTCCCACGAATTTGGGGACAATCTACTTGGAATTAGTGTGAGATAAGTTTTTCAGGTCTGAATGGGTTAAGGGGTTAAGTTCCAATTTAGTTAAACGTACCTGGTAAGTACTTCTTGTATTACAGGGGACTACAGTAAACAGGACCAAATACTGGCAGTAAAATTAGGTAAAATGTATGGGTTAATTGCGTGTACCGTAGGTCTCTATTTACTAGTGTTTACTATGCTCCCCCGTATTAGAGCTGTCGCGTGTCGCGCACTCTCAAGTGTATGAGATCACGCGGCTTGCAAAAATGATTAGTATAGTCGGCCAATTTGGGTTGAACTTCGCAGTTAGCTCGCAAAATAATCATGATATACAGAATAGAAAATGCGAGGCACCTACCGTACGTAGTGAGCGGGGGCGGGGGGGGGGGGGGGCGCCTGCTATCAGGCATGTGACCCCGGATCTGAGGTATGACTACGGTGAAGAAAAAAAGGACGAAGTTGTTAGGGCCCGTATTAACACCTTAAGAACTGGTCCCACGAATTTGGGGACAAACTACTTGGAATTAGTGTGGGGCATTTTTTTCAGTTCTGAATGGGTTAACGAACATTTGTTTTCGTTTTGTTTGAGGGTTTTTTTTTTTGTTCGTTTGTTTGTTTTGATTTGACCTGATTGGTCGAAACGTGAATAACCAGCAAGATATTTCGATTTCAAAACTGAGTAGTTCAATTAAACGGAATCCCACAAGAAGTCTTTTGGGACTTCTTTTGCTCTTTTTTTTTTTTCTGTTGAATTGGGAGTTCAGCCAACTCGACGTGGCGTGTTCCATGAAACCGAAGGAAGCCACGCAAACTTGAGCCATGTCGTCGACTGATTCAGAGGCGAGATCCACCATTCCCGAGAGGCACGGCCACCGGATCAGCCGCAGCGCGAGGTCCGACGGGACCTAGCATAGGGTAGACCGCTTGCGGCGCCTAAAAAGTAATATAGGCCGTCGCAAATCCAATTTTTCACCCCTCTTTGCCTCCCAAACCACACGAGCACCGACCAGGTCGCGACTTGGCGTAGAAGTTCGATCGCTGTATCCCCGTCGCTGCTGCCCGCGTTGGGCTTCGGGGCTGCGCCAGCCCACCCAAGACATCCCTAGAGTGATAGCCTCCTAGCCGGTGCCGGCAGACATCATTTTTCGTTGGCAGCGGCGCCCCGGGGAGGACACAGGCCGTAGGTCGCCTCGTTGGTTGCTCACGGGTGTTCGTTGACCCTTGTGCGTTATTCTCATTTTTGGACGCAATACACCATTCCTCGATAAGACCCAAACACGTTTTTTTTCAGGGAAATCGTATTCAAAACAAACGAAAAACAAAAATCATTTTCCCATTTCAATAAAAAGCGATGTTCGTTAAGATGGGCCCTTAAATGAGATACAGAAGAAAAAAAGAAAATACTACCGGCCGTCTCATAAGAAGGCGTGATGTTGGCCCAGACTACGTACTAGAAGATTTTTTCTTACAGCAGTAGTTGAGAAAGGGTGTGCTTCCACACTAAACTCAGTATAACCGCTCCCGAATAGTTGTTTCTCCCGAAATCTGCGCAATTCCTGATTTTATATCGGGCTCGTTCTTATGACAGAGCAGGCGGTGTACTGACTACTTTACCTGGTAGAAAATACGTACCAGGTACCAGGTACAGCAAGTATTAAGCACATCATACCGGTATGATGCCTACATCGGTAGACCAAAATTCGATAGAAATCGTCAAGCAGTTACAGTGGGAATGCTGAATGAGCCCTCTGTGTGTTGTCTTTACATTGAACCGTTCTCTCTGCCCAACTACAGCAGTAGCACATCAGTACACCCAGTGTCTGTCCTGATTCCTGGCCTCAGAGAAATACCAACCATGTGGTCACAGACGTGAGAGAGAAAAGCCAAAAATAAAATAATCGCAGATGAATGTCTGCAGAAAAGTTAAGGGATGCACGTAGGGATCGTCAAGAAGCTTGCCGCGTGCCAAAGCGCAAACCTCCCGCGAGTTAAAAGTTAGAACGCTGAACGACTACCAGGTACCTGGTACCAGGTATCTGGTGGGCTGGTGACCAGTAAAGAGAGAGAAGGGGAGAGGTTCAGGTCGACAAACAGAAAATCGAGTACGCACGAGAAGTCTACGTCCAGCAGTAGAAAAAACAGCACATACAACAGCTGCCTGTAGCACTCGTACAGAGTACCGGTCCTCTCGTGGGATTCCGGGATACCGGGCCTGGGGCTAGAATTGGTGTGTAAGAACGAAATTGGTCCACCCGAACTTTAGTACAAACTGCCCCCGAATTTCTGAATTCCCTGGAAATCTCAGGCTGAGTTTCTCGTGGGCGTATGAGAGGGCCGGTAGTGTACTATTAATACTAATAAATTACTCTGTGTACAGGACACCATTTTTAGCAAGAAACAGAAAACAGAAATACGGACCCAGGCTGGGTTTTCTTACATAGGAAAGGGTGCATCCCACACTGAATTCAGTACAACGGCTCCGGGATATTTTTTTTTTCCGGCAATTCTCAGCCTGACTTTCTTACGACTTACAAGTAGTACTCGTTTTCTTAGCAGTATCATACCGGTATGCACGTGTACGGACCTCGTATCAGTATGATACTCCTATAATACGAATAACTTCGATACGGCGGTACAGCAGTAGTATGACGGTACTGCTGTAGTCAAGTATGCTCTGTAGTCTACCGCTCTGTCCAAAATGTAAGAACCGTTTGTGAATTCAAATATTATAAACAAACGGTCCTTATATTTCCGGACATAATCGTGAAAGCATCGTGAAAGCAATACCTGGTACTTGGTCAGCACCTCATACCTGGTTTATACCGGGGGTGTATGTACGTACATGTATCGCGGTAATAATGTCATACCACGGGTACATGCGTACCACAAGTGTGCTGAGAGAGTACATTTCCCCCAACATCTTCTCACCTCTTCCGCCAGTATTCTGGCCATCCTTCGAGCGTAGAAGTTGAAGCTCGGGCTCGGCGTCTCGCGGTTGCGGACTCGAGTGAAGAGGTGCGCCAGGGCCTTCGACTCGCACACCACCAGCTTGTCGTCGTCCTCCTCGCTCCCGAACCCTCTCCACGCCACGGGTCGCTCGGGTGATGGCTTTCGAGGCGGGGACCTCGCAGCAGAGGCATCACCAGCAGCAGAACCAGCAGAGTCTGGAGGTGTGGACTCAGCGGTAGCAGCGGCAGAAGCGGCGGGCCGTTGCTGCTGAGGAGTGTGCGCGGAGGCCGAGGCGGAGGAGGAGGACGCTCGGGTACGGCCGTGGAAGGACGACGAAGAGGAGGCGCTGTGCACGGAAGATGACGACGCACGCGCGAGGGGCGTCGTCGGTGAGAAGGAGCTGGGCGTGGTTTTGTTGAGGTTGCTGCTGCTGGTGTTGTCGCCTGATGCTGCTGCTGCTGCTGTTGATGTTGCTGATGGGGGACGGCCGTGGTTTGAGGGGTTGTCCAACAATTCCGTCATCGACACCGTTGTAGTGCGAGCCTGCCCGGACTCTGCCGACTCTGCGGCCGGAGCGAAGGACTCCTCCTGACCTTGTTCACCTTCTAACCGCGACGGTGGGGCCGTCTGGGGGTCTTCCTCCCCTGCTGCTGCGGGTGCGGTAGACGAGGCAGCAGCCTTGCTGTCGCCCGACGAGGTAGCGGCGGCGGCGGCCGCGGCAGACTTGTCCAGTGCTGCGAGGGATTCGGCGTCGAGGGTGGAATCAGCAGCCTGGCCAAGAGCGAGCAAGAGACGGCCAAGGTGCTGAGAGGACTCCTGGAGCGGGAGAGACACCCTGCGAATGTTTGTCATAAGGTTCGACATCTTTTTCGTACCTCTGCAGGCCCTCCAGCTTCGTGGCAGGGTGTCGACAGGTGTACCCCCCAGCTTCGCCTGTCCAAAGAGAAGAGAGAGGATTGATTCTGAACAGCAAGCAGAGAAGTTCCGGTTTGCTTTTTTTTACGCCTCAAGGGTTTCAAAAGGTTCTGGTGGGATGTCTTATTCAGGGGTAGGGGTCATGAATGCGGAGAACAGAGGCGGGAGAGGCACGCACAGCACCACGACAGTGCACACTGGGTAGGAAAAGAGGCACCGCACAGCATCATGGAGGGGGGTGAGTTAATCCGCTTGTGCTCTCGACAGCAATATCCCACTCCTGCCCCGTACTTTGTTGGTTTTTCGGGTTGAGTTGCTGCATCCGTTTTCCTGCCCTCCTAAAACCAAGTTGGACCTTGGACTCCGCTCTTGGCAAGGACCACACGCGAATATTTGCACGAGTACATACACCATGAATGGCCCCATGGCATACTACGGCCTCGGGGCCGTTGTCTGTCCCACGTTCTCTCTGCGCCTCCTGTCCTCGGGCGAGGAGCCAGGGGACACAAAGCTACTGAGTATGCCGTCGAACCCGACAATATACTTTTTGTCAGAAGAAATGACTCGTCCAATTGCCTTTCGAGCTGGTCCTTTTGAAAGTATTGGCCAGTTGTTGGCCAGCCCAGGCCCCGCGAATCAGCCATTTGCATTTATTTATTTTGCCTGATATTTTGCCTGATATTTTATACATGGCATTTGACATTTGCATAAGGTGCTGTATCGTGCAGGTACTCGTATAACCAAGGTACTCGTACACTCGAGCGACTTACAGCAGTATAAAGACTCGTACAACAGTACGAGTAGTCTACTGCTGTTGTACTCGTAGTCGTACGAGTGGTCCACAGCAGTACAGTATATAGATACATGTGCGTATAATATCATACGAGGTACAACGGGGGCTTCGCCGCGGCGGGCTGACGCCCGCCTGCGGCTTCGCGCAATGCCCGCAACGGCGAAGAGTAGAGGTAGAATAATAGCTAAGCTTAGCGCGAACAAAATCGACTGTACTGCCAAGGGGTGTACAACAGTACAGGACAGCTAATGAAAAACATTCAATCTGACCGAGGCTGGGTGTTATTATTTAAGAGGAGAGGGTGCGTTTTGCACCAACTTCAATGTAGCGTCTCCCGAATTTCTTATTTTATTGTAAATGTCAGCCTGTGGTACTGCTGTGGTACTGGTACGTACGTACGTACGAACGTGCGTGCGTTTATATCAGCAGTAAGTGGTCGACAAGAATCCGTACGTGTACGACGTATCAGCGATAAGTTGTCCGTAAAAACCCAGCATCCTCAACATACCAACAGAATCTTGGACCTTGCGTGTAGATCACGGGACAACTATAAATGCAATACTACAGTAGTACGAGTACGTATACGTACTCGTATACCGGTATAGAATTCGGAAACACTTTTTTCGAAGAAAAATATAATACAAGCTCCCGACCATCACCATATTATTGGTGAAAGTTGGAGCGTCCACCGCTCGCATGTTCACGATACGAGCGCACGCGAGGCCCTGGCCGGACCAAAGCAGGTCGGTGGGCACGATGGCGGATGAATCGACCGAAAACGTTCACCGCCTCGCGAGAAAATGTCCCCGGCATGCTCCTGAGGAACGCATGCAGTAATTCGTTTGTGGATCTCAAGGTCGAAATATCGTATAACACGATATGATACGAACAGAGACGACAAACACCAGTATCATACTGCCCACGCACGCACGAACGTATGATACACAGACCATCTCGTATATATGATGCTCTGTTACTACTGCTGTGGTACTGGTACGGACTGTGGTACTGGGACGGACCGTGGTACTGGTACGTATGTACGTACGTGTATATCAGCAGTTCATCGTCGACATACAAAAACGGAATGTTAATCTTTGATAATGCGTGTTGCGTGAAAAAACAAAAATTATGTTCGTACGTATGTGCCCTCCATCATCATATTCTTGGTGAACGTTGCTGCAGCATCCACCGTCCGCATGTTCAAGCCCCACGCGCCTGTGACAAAGAGGCACGAAATCCTCAAACAAACGTACCCCCGTGAGCCACGTGTTGCGCACGGCCGAGGCCGCCCTTTTGACATAGTAGGCAGAGCAGGGGTCGGCGAGCACGATGAGGGAGTTGCGGGCCGCCGGGCGAACCTCGTCTCGAAGTATCGTGAAAAAGGCTCAAATTTACGTGTAAAAAAAGCTCCCGAGCGCTCTCCGAGCAGCAGCTGCAATTTCGTACATGTATTCATAAAGTCTACTTCGATTTTATGAATGGAAGATGATTCTGCGGAGACGATCAAATCACAAGCCCGCCCCATTTCGTTGCCTAGCCCTCCGATTCGTTTGCCGATTCGTTCTTCATCCCTCTTTCCCTTCCACACTCTCTAATACCGGGTATATCTTTACGAGTGATATGTGTCTGTGTTCTTCGCATTAAACCGTCCTTTCTACCCGTCGACATCCAGCACACCCAGTGTCTGTGCCGATTCTTCATCCTAGAGAGATACCAGTTCTGTGGTCACAAAACTACGACGTAATACCTGGTGATGTACGTAGCCGATAGCAATGGTACCCATAGTTGGGGTTTTAGTCGCCCTGGATGTTGGTGTGTTGCGTTATACGGATCGCGAACGAGAAAACGACACCCGTGAAGGAGGAGAGCCTTCGCTCGTGACGTCCTTCTTTTTTTTTTCAACGCAAAATTTGTACGACCAGGTACGCATCATACATATGTATCATACATACGTGCTCGTACACAGCGTAGTCTCTCTGTGTCGTAGTTTTGTGACCACAGACACTGGTATCTCTCTAGGATGAAGAATCGGCACAGACACTGGGCGTGCTGGATGTCGACGGGTAGAAAGGACGGTTCAATGTGAAGAACACACACACACACACATCGTCGTTTCTCTCTCTCAAACTTGACAAAATTCTATTTTAACAATCCTACGATATTCCTCGGTTGTTTCCTTTGTTTTTTTACTCGCATTACTGGTGTCTATATTGGCATCGTATGGTCGCCCCGGTGGGCTATTGTAGTGGTTACCCTTGAATGCTGCTAGAACTGGTTTCGTGACTTCGAATCCCACGTGCGTCGGACTTTTGAGTTCATTTGCACAAAAAAAAAAAAAAAACGGAATCAGCGGCGGAGAGCGCCTATTAATAGCAGCATGGGCAGGCGCAATTCGATGCCAGTCGACAAGGGAAAGAAAGGGCTGAAGTCGTCTCGCGATAAATGATCGAGGCACGAACCTTAGTGGGGAGGAAGGAGAAGCACCTACTTTGTGACCCCGGACCTGAGTTACGACTTTACAAACAACTTGGGCGAGTGGAGTAACAGGTGGTACAGGGACGTGTAAACACAAAAGTCCGGGGTTCGAGGCCGTGTGCGACTCCTACTTATTTTTTTTTTATGTTAGAGCAGGGGCGTCCAGAAAAAAGAGAAAACGACACACCACACCCCCAGAGGTCGGAATAGAAAACCGTTGCAACCGTTGTGATCACATGATAAAATAAGAAAATGGGGAAAAAAATGATCCTTATTTTCATTTTTTTTCACTTGGTTTTAGTAACCCTCCCCCCCCCTAACGAACAAATAAATCTGTGAGATGTCGAAAAATAATTTTTCGACCACCCTCGGTTAGAGTACAACGTAATAGACAGATGACATTCTGAGAATATGTTAAGAGTACAACGTAGTAGACAGATAAAATTCTGAGAATTTGATGAAAAGGGCAGACAGAAAAGTGCAGACATAATCAGCTGTTTAATGAAGTAAGAAAACGGCCGAGACTATCTTGCGAGAGGCCCCTATCACGAGAGACTTGGTCAAAATTAGAAACTCGCGTTCGCTAATATATATATATACATATATATCGTATATATGTATGGTAGTTTCACGATGTTGTTTTCTTGCTGTCTTTTTCCAGGCCAAGAAGCCAGCATGCACCGCATTGGCGAGCGGTCGGTTCTCGAGCACAACCTGCACTTCTCCGTCGAGAAAGGTAAACAAAGCAAATAAATGTCGCTTTCCCACAAGTCTGCATAGTAAAGATAAGAGGATACATATAGCTACTTTGTCTCTGCTAAACTCTGTAGAACCTCGCGATGAGCAGGTTTAGTTGGTAACTGTTGTCGCCTTATGGCGTGTTTTTTTGGGAAGGTTTTGTTCCGCACAAAAGTCACCCAGAGTCCTCCTCTTCTTTTTTTTTCTTCTTTTTTTCGGAGATTGTGTACCGAGGTTGGTCGTAGATTCTAGGCTTCTTCGGCGATCTCGAAAAGTGGTATTATATAAACAAGTTCTTTTTTTTTAGCGCCGTCTAATTTGTTTATACGTACGTAGTACAGGGGGTACCCGATTCAAGAGCGCCTCGTGACAAAGCCAAAAAACAAGCACACTCTTAACCACACTTTGGCAAGACAGATTAGTTGATATCGGGGTGGTAAATGCACAGGAGGCTACGTATTGATTGGGGTTTTTCTGCTGTTATGTGGCGTGGGTCTGGTATTGTTTGGGGTGTACGTAAACACGAGCCGTATGATGCTCACTCACAATTGTCTTTCCAAGGGGTTGTTGGTAAAACGGGGTGCTCTTATCTGTAGTGGGCAACATGTAGCTTTTAGTCATACCTGGTACCTGGTATACGACTACGGTGGTCATGCATGATAGTGAGTGTACCCCTATCTGTAGTGGGCAACATATAGTTTTTAGTATAGGCGGAACATGCTGCCAATTTTTGTACCGCTCTTAAATCCCGAATGCTCTTATCTTGGGCGCTCTTATATCGGGTACCCCCACTGTATATCTAGAAACCCCTGTTAGGATTTTTCCGAAAGGAAAATTGGCGATAAAAGTAAAGATTTTACAGTCAGTAACGGCCACCTGCAGGATTGGGGGACGATACAGATTGGTGGACGCATGCTACTACGATAGAGGTACTGTACCGTTTTTTGGCTAAAACGTTTTCTGAATGTCGGAGGGGAGGGCTCCTTATCCCTTTTAGGACTGGAGTCCCGTTTTGGGGACAAATTACTTAGAATTAGAGTGGTTTGTCCCCAAAACGGGACTGCAGTTCTAAAAGGGTTCCCTTAACCCATGTAGAACTGAAAACATATTCCACACTAATTCAAAGTAGTTTGTCCACAAATACGTGGATAATGGTCCCATGTATTTGTGGACAAACTACGTACTTGGAACTATTAGGGGGCCCGTTTTAACGAAGAAAAAAAATTCAATTTGGAAAAAAAAAAAAAAAAACGCTTTTCATTGGTGAACACGCGCACCAGCACCAAAGATTAGGATCTTGGGGGGTGCTGGTGCGTGTGTTGACCAATGAAAAGCGAATTTTTAATTTTATTTTTCCCAAATTGAATTTATTTTATACTCGTTAATATGGGCCCTTAGTGTGGGATAATTTTGTTCAGTTCTGAATGGGTTAATAACCCCAAATCACCGGGAATTCATTATTGTGTGACATATTACGAGTATATATATATATATTTCATTTTACATACTTCAGGCCATAGGATTGTTTGCCTGGTACGTATCATAGCATCATAGTACGAGTATAGCATTTTTAGTTTTCCTCCTCCTTTTTTCCTATTTTTTTTCGGGTGAAGTATACCTGTGGGCTCCTTAAGTGACCAAGCCACAAACATGGTGCACCTCTTCTATAGGTATACCCGTAGCATGCGTCGGGTGGCATTGATACGATGCAAGGAGGCGTTGTACGTATACGGCACGGGCGCTGCGTGCTCACGCTGCTCGCATAACACCAAAGTGAGCATTTGTCTTGGTCGCTACCCCCTCAAATACCTCATACTTCGTATATGCCTTATATCCCTTACTGACCCATTTAGGACTGCAGTCCCGATGTGGGGACAAAACACATGTAATTAAAGTGAAATAGTTATTTCTAGACAGTGCAGTTCTAAAATGGGTAAAATTTCCCTTATTTCCCTTAAAAGGGGTCCGATACCTCATACCTCATATGTGCCTTATATCCCTTACTAACCCATTTTGGACTGCAGTCCCGACTTGGAATCAGAGTGACATATTTATTTCTAGACAGTGCAGTTCTAAAATAGGTAAAATGTCCTCTATATACCTCAAAAGGGGTCCGTGCCGAAGGGGTTATTTCCAGGTGTGAGTGTGTGTGTGTGTGTGTTTTTTTTCTCGAGATATTCGAATACAAGGCCGTGTCTTGACCTCGTAAAATTAGTCCCACCGTGCAACCTCTGAGTAGTATTTACGTGTATATGCACCCGGTGCTCCGTCTCGAAAGGGATGCGTGGTCAATGGTCAAATGACTAAGGCAAGCGACAAATGAGTACGCCCCCCCCCCCCCCCCCCCCCCCCCCCCCCCGGCGAAACAGGAAGGGGATAGGATTAGCAAAAAGTTTATTTGTAGTATATGGAAACAACCCCGTGAGCGCTCTAATGGTGGAGATGTCTCTAGTCGGAGTAGGAACGGTGCAACGTCTCGAAAGGGATGCGTGGTCAATGGTCAAATGAATTAGGCAAGCAACAAATGAGTACGCCTCGGTCCCCCCCCCCCCCCGTCTCGAAGGGGGTGCGTGGTCAATGGTCAAATGACTATTAATAAGGCAATCAACAAATGAGTACGCCCCTCCCCCCCCCTCCCCCCGCCCCCCCGAGTTCCACAAGCTGTCTTTTTTTGTCCCCCCCTCAATAAATGATAGATATCCTTCATGAGGTCGTTGAAAATCTGTACCTGGTATATAGTTAGTGCGATCGAAGCACCACACACACAACTTGCAAATACGAGTTTCGACGTAATCCTCGCTCTCATCACAGCTTCGTATTGACTTTGTTTATGAATATGTACTGCTGTACTTACTGCCTTTTGGCACCCTCCTGCCTGGTCGGTGAAAACCCGACATGCTTCGTCCCGGCATTGTAGGGATGCGAGGGTCTATGGCCATACGACTACGGCCATGCATGGAAATGAAGTCCCCCCCCCCCCTAACTCATTGAAGCTGTCATCCGTATACAAGTCCGCCTCACAAGCGGTTCTTAGTAGGATGCAGCTCACCCTCCATGCGACTCGCCCAACACCTCACGTTTCGCTTCGCGCTTGGTGCTAGCAATCAATGTCTGTCTGGTCGGTGAAAACCCGACATGCTCTCCGTCCCGGCATTGTAGGAATGCGAGGGTCTATATTGGTCATACGACTACGGTCATGCATGAAAATGAAGTTCCCCTCCCGCCCCCCCCCTCCCGCCGCCCGCCTCCTCGCATTTCCTGGTTTTTTTTTGTGGGCGAAATGGGACCGTGCTGTTTTTTCTTGTAGGGGCCACAACGCCGATGCAGCAGCTGCAGTTGCAGCAGGCGCAGATACAGCGGGAGCAGGCTCGCATCAACGACTTTTGGCACGACGTCGGGAGGGAGATGACTCTCATAGATCCCGAAAAGGCATGTTTTTGTTGTGGATGCGATTTTGGGTTTGTTTGTTCATTTGTAGGCGTGTTTGTAGTTGTGCATGTGTTTGTATATATATAAGTAATGTATACGAAGTATATAAGTACTGTATTGTATATATAAGTATGTTTGTTGGTGTTTGCATGTTGACGGTGTTCTTGATCTTGTTCTCGGTTTCGCTTTTTCATTCGTGTTTTTTTGTCCCGCTTTTTTTGTTATTTTGTTAAATGTTTCAATATTACGAGTGCGTATACGTAAGAGCTGGAAGCACGTGAGCTGAACGTATTAGCTTCGACCAAATTAATTGTTCGGTGTCCAGTGCTCCATCAGCCCGCCCGCCTACGTCCTACCCCGCCTTTTTCTTGCGTGTTTTGTGTTTTGGGCGTCACATTCACTCATTTGTGTAATTTCCGTTTTACCCATTTTTTTCAGTCTAGGTTTTTCTTTAGTTGTTAGTTTTGCATGCACTCCGTTTTTGTTTTTTATTTTGTGAGTGCCAACCAGTGCTCCATCAGCCCCGCCCGCCTGCTACGTACGCCTCCTTATTTCTTGCGTGTTTTGTGTTTTCGTCTTCCAGCTGTTTATTTGTGTAATTTTTGTTTTTAACCAAAAAAAAAATCAGTCTAGGTTTATCTTATTTTTTCGTTTTCTATACACTCTGTTGTGGGACGGTACTCCGTAGTCCCGCAGCAGGTTTATCTCTTTTCTTCGTGTTTGGTGTGGAGACACACCGAGAGGTGGGTTGTATATACCTGGTAAGGCGTTACCACACTCTCGGGGGTTACAACAGCAACACGAGCTAAACTCAGAGTGCCCCAGAGGAGCTAGGATGGCCTTGAAGGATTCCAGTGACAATGAGCGGTACGGTCTAGGGGATAGGGGATAGTAGAACCTGGTATCCACACCGTTGATTTTTTTTTTGTAAACAATATTAGGGATGCGTCAGCTCTAGACTTCGACCGGTTCGGTACTGTCAGGGGCGTCATTGACGCTTATTCCGCCGCAATATCATGTCTTGTCTTTTCGTAACGATCCATCAGAACCCA
>MEHQ01004389.1:0-94334 GCA_008828725.1 Saccharina japonica
GTACTTATTTGTTCGCTTTTACAGAATCGTACGTAAAAAGAAAGTATGCGCATAAGCATCTCCCTCGCTTTACCCATTCATTTGTGTTATATTTTTCTTTAAGGTTTTTCTCTGTTTCACAGTCTGTGACCACATACTTTGTATCTCTCTAGGATTAGGAATCAGGACAGACACTGGGTGTACTGATGTGGTTGGGTAGAAATAACGGGTTTAATGTGAAGACAACACACACATGGCGTATATTTTCTGCCACGCCATCGGTCCCCCCGGTGGTCAACTGACAGTGGTACCCTCACGTGGGTCGGACTTTCGAGTTTGTTCAGGGGTTTATTTGCAAAAAAATAAATTAAAAGACGGACCCAACTACTGTTGAGAGCGCCAATTAAATAGTAGCGTGGGTAGGCAAAAATCGATGCGAGTCGACGAGGGGAGAAAGGGCTGAAGTCTGCTCGCTATTAACACGCAAAAGGCACGAACCGTGGTGGGGGAGGAGAGAAGAGAGGCTACTTACTGACCCCGGGTCCGAGTTACGACTATTAATATATAGGAAGGCGAATGAAAAGAAGGGCGAGGATGATAAAAAGGGGAAAAAAAACAATAGGGCAAATGCAAATTACCTGATCCATTTGAGCCAAAATTAGGTACAAACTTAAACGAAGGTAAAAACGCGCGCCACGAGCGGTGTTTTGTCCATGAAAAGCCATACCGGTAGACTTTACGAGAGGGGTAGTTTAGTTTTTGAGTTTTAATATCAAGAGCAAACGTGCGGTCTCCAAAATTTTATAGTACGTACTATCAATAGTTTTTGTATGGCCCCTCATGTGTTCATTCGTTTGTGGATGCTTTCATTGACTTTCGTCGTCGCACTCACTCTTACGACGAGTACTTCTGTAGTCTTGTATACTATTAATAGGTACGTATCTACTGTACACAGTAGCCACATTGAAAGGCATGCGAACAACCCATCGAGTTAATCTGATAATGAACTGCTCGCTTTCCGTCGTACCGTGTCGTCAGCAAGCAGCAGTATATAATAGCGGGAAGCGGGAAGAGGCCTCGTACGGAGTAGCCTCAAACCATTACTAACATTATGGGAAGAGGCCTAGCACGAGATGTGAAGAATACACCAGTCAGATGCCTCGACCATCCTCGAGGAACCGCTCGCACGCGGCGGCACGAAGTTTCTTTGCTGTACATACGAGCGTACCCAATAGTAGGAAAGATCAGTTTCGACCAAATCCTCGATCTCACAGCTGTTTTTTTTTTTTTTTTTTTTTTAAATATATACCAGGTACCTGGTATACTATTTGAAAACTGAGTCGACCTCGACGCGGCAAACAATCTACAGCAGTCTGTATCCATTGCGCTTTATACCTGGTACGCGCGAATGCTATATTCTGAATGTCGTTGTGGCGGGTCGTATGTACGTAATAGTAGTCGGTCGCCCCGATGGTCTATTAATATAGGTAACCTCGAACGCTTCTGAAGGTTGATGTCTGGAGTTCGAATCTCACGTGGGTCGGACTTTTAAGTTTATTTGCCAAAATAAATAAAAAAACGGAATCAACTGCTGAGAGCGTCTATTACAAGAACGGTGGGAATGAGGAGCGTGACAGACGCCTTCAAGTGGTCAAACTCCTAACTGCATTAAGCTACTGCGTTGGCGGTTCTTCTCTTTTTGCTGTGTTCGTGCAATTGTCATCGATTGGATCGATTTTTATTTTAAGCGATTTGTGTCAGCACAGAAACCTTTTTTGGCTCATGGGCAAGAATATAGGTTGGTGGGTGTGCGTTGTGGGTTGTATGATAGGTGAGAGAGTAACTGGATGGGTCTGTTGATCCCTGGGACGGTTGTCCCAACACCACCCACCAACATTTATCGTGAAGCGATACGCGTCAGCGCAAAAACCTTGTACAGGAGTGGATCGATGGGGTGTTCGTGGTCATTTTTGTTTTCGTTTTGTTTTTTTGTTTTCCATCCCCTTTATTATCTTCGTCCTTCCTTTCTCGCTTCATCCTATTAATTGTCGTACCTCAGATCCGGGGTCACAAACTACTCTTCTCTCCCCTACGGTTCTTGCCTCGTATTTTTATCGCGAGAAGATTTCAGCATTTTCTTCCCTCGTCAACCCTCGCGTCGAATGGTGCTAAGCAGGTCGGAAACGTAGGGCATCATGTTTGTGTACTCTTCAGGTCAAATACGTAGTACGTAGGTATACGTGAAATAAAAGGAATAACAAAATGTAAAAATAAAAAAATAAAAGCTCCTTTGGTATACAGCAGCTATCACGATAATATATCAATCAGCATTTTCTTCCCTTGTCAACTCTCGCGTCGAAATGTGCTACGTAAGCAGGCCGTAACTGCTGTGTACTGGGCATTGGCGTCAACATACCCGCAGCCGTAAGGATTATGCATGATAAGGTGTATAATAATAAAAGAAAAAAATACCCGAAATACGTACGTAGGTATACGTGAAACTACGAGGAACAATATTACATAGAAAATGCAAAGAAAAATACTTGAAAAAGTTGGAGTATAAAAAACAAACAGGTGGTGGGAGTGGTTGTTGTGAGGTGGTATATACAGCAGCAGCAGCAGCAGCAGCAGTGCAAACATTGAAAACTCGTATAATATAATTTCCTCAGTTTATATTATATATATTGTATACCAATGCAACGAGCACCTGGTACATCAAGTTACATATAAAATCGCTTGACATATACCTGGTATACACCAGCAGCGGCAGCAGCAGCAACAACAGAAGCAGCAGCAGCAGCAGCAGGACACATCATCACCAGATCACAGGAACAAGACCCCACCAACGCCCACCAGCCACTACGAGCAACAACAGCTTCCAGTGCTTCTTCGGCTGGAGGGGCGGGGGTGGTGGTGGTGGGGTTTGGTGGCGGTGGTCCTGGTTGCTTCTTTTGTTGCAGGTACAAATCTGGACTGTTCTCGAGAGACGACGGCGCAAGGCAAGCCACCATCACCGCTGTCAACACCTGCTGCAACCAACAACACCACCAAGTCCAACACCACCAGGATAGGACTATTGCCGGACTGGGCATGTTCGATATAGCTACTAGTGGTGGTGGTGGTGGTGGTGATAGGGTTGTTTGGTGGTGGTGGTGGTGGATGGTTGCAAATCTGTTGTGGTGTGTGTGATGAGCTCTTCCTCTGCTACGCCAGGCACATCCCAGTGAAACAATTTAGCCCACTGGGTACTAAAAAGAGGCGCAGCAACGAAGCACAAGCAGCCAGCAGGACAGGCATTCCAGTCACCAACGATCACGAGGAACAAGACCACATACCATAGCCCACACACCCACTAAGTAGGAATTTTCAAGGATACGCAGGCATGCTACGACAGCTTCAGTGAGCCTTCTTGCTGGAGGGTGGTGGTGGGGGGGGTGGTGGTGGCGGTGGTTGTGATGAGGTGGTAGAATTGGTTTTTTGGGTCCCAAATGCTCTCTCTACTTGAGCCACCATCGCCACCACAGAGCAAGCACCCGACCACCATCACCAGACCACGGCAACAAGACCCCACCAACGCCCACCAGCTACTACGAGTAACAACAGCTTCCAGTGCTCCTTCGGCTGGTGGGGCGGGGGTGGCGGTGGTGGTGATGGTGATGGTGGTGGTGGTGGTGGTGGTGTTCGGTGGTTTGTGATCGTGGTGGTGGTGGTGGTGGTGTTCGGTGGTTTGTGATCGTGTGCAGAGTGTTGACTCCCGCATTATTTCAGAACCCGTTCTGTTATATTGTCTTTCTGTTGGCGCTATTATGACAGTCACTACCGCCTAGCTCTCCGATCTCGGCACGGCTTTCGACACGAGCAGCACAGGACGGTCGGCACAAATAGCGGGCCTCTATCAGTCCCGAGCGTGTCTGAATCGGTTGAGTGTACGCGTCGCGCGCCAAAAAAAAGCCAAGCGAACGAGCGAGGGACCGACAAACCTCACTATTAAGCAATCCAGTAAATAAAGGCACGCTGTGGCAGCTTTCAGAACTGTTTTTTGTCCGTTTGTGTCCGTTCGCGACCAGGGGGGTACACCCCCACGGGCAGATACCCAACCCATTAGGAAGAGCATCTATTGATGCTCGAAGGGCTAGCGCCCTTCGAGCATCAATAGCTCCTCATTACAAGAACGGTGGAATGAGGAGCGTGACAGACGCCTTCAAGTGGTCAAACTCCTAACTGCATTAAGCTACTGCGTTGGCGGCTCTTCTCTTTTTGCTGTGTTCCTGCAATTAATTGTCATTGATGGGATCGTTTTTTATTCTAAGCGATTTGGGTCAGCACATAAACCTTTTTTTACTGACCGGCAGGTAATTGATGGGTGTTGGTGATTGTGGGACTACCAGCCCAGGGACCAACCGACCAACCCAGTAAATCTCTCACCCACCACGCACACCCATCAATTACCTGCCGGTCAGTAAAAAAAGGTTTATGTGCTGACCCAAATCGCTTAGAATAAAAAACGATCCCATCAATGACAATTGCAGGAACACGGCAAAAAGAGAAGAGCCGCCAACGCGGTAGCTTAATGCAGTTAGGAGTTTGACCACTTGAAGGCGTCTGTCACGCTCCTCATTCCACCCGTTCTTGTAATGAGGAGCTATTTGATGCGAGAAGGGCGCTAGCCCTTCGAGCATCAATAGATGCTCTTCATAATGGGTCGTGGGTGTGTGCCCGTGGGTGTGTACCCCTGCTCGCGACGGACACAAACGGACAAAAAACAGTTCTGAAAACTGCCACAGCGTGCCTTTATTTACTGGATTGCTTAATATTGAGGTTTGTCTGTCTGCTCGTCTGTCTGCTCGTCTGTCCCTCGTTCGCTTTGCTTTTTTTTGGCGCGCGATGCGTACACTCAACCGATTCAGACACGCTCGGGACTGATAGAGGCCCGCTATTTGTGCCGACCGTCCTGTGCTGCTCGTGTCGAAAGCCGTGGCGAGATCGGAGAGCTAGGCGGTAGTGACTGTCACAATAGCGCAAACAGAAAGACAATAAAACAGAACGAGTTCTGAAATGATGCGGGAGTCAACACTCTGCACACGATCACAAACCACCGAACACCACCACCACCACCACCACGATCACAAACCACCGAACACCACCACCACCACCACCACCACCACCACCACTACGACCACCACCGCCACCCCCGCCCCACCAGCCGAAGGAGCACTGGAAGCTGTTGTTGCTCGTAGTAGCTGGTGGGCGTTGGTGGGGTCTTGTCCCCGTGGTCTGGTGATGGTGGGGTGGTGACGGCGGTGATGGTGGCTTGCCTTGCGCCGTCGTCTCTCGAGAACAGTCCAGATTTGTACCTGCAACAAAAGAAGCAACCCGCACCACCGCCACCAAACTCCACCACTACCACCACCCTCCAGCCGAAGAAGCACTGGAAGCTGTTGTTGCTCGTAGTGGCTGGTGGGCGTTGGTGGGGTCTTGTTCCTGTGGTCTGGTGATGGTGTGTCCTGCTGCTGCTGCTGCTGCTGCTGGTGTATACCAGGTACCAGTATATGCCAAGCGATTGTATATGTAACTTGATGTACCAGGTACTCCTTGGATTGGTATACAATATATATAAACTGAGGAAATAACTCCTATTGATTGACAAGCAACCCGCATTGCCGCCACCAAACCCCACCACCACCACCACCACCGCCACCCCCGCCCCTCCAGCCGAAGGAGCACTGGAAGCTGTTGTTGCTTGTAGTGGCTGGTGGGCGTTGGTGGGGTCTTGTTCCTGTGGTCTGGTGATGGTGGGGTGGTGACGGCGGTGATGGTGGCTTGCCTTGCGCCGTCGTCTCTCGAGAACAGTCCAGATTTGTACCTGCAACAAAAGAAGCAACCCGCACCACCGCCACCAAACTCCACCACTACCACCACCCTCCAGCCGAAGAAGCACTGGAAGCTGTTGTTGCTCGTAGTGGCTGGTGGGCGTTGGTGGGGTCTTGTTCCTGTGATCTGGTGATGGTGTGTCCTGCTGCTGCTGCTGCTGCTGCTGGTGTATACCAGGTACCAGTATATGCCAAGCGATTGTATATGTAACTTGATGTACCAGGTACTCCTTGGATTGGTATACAATATATATAATAAACTGAGGAAATTATATTATACGAGTGTTTAATGTTTGCACTGCTGCTGCTGCTGCTGTATATACCACTTCACAACAACCACTCCCACCACTTGTTTGTTTTTTATACTCCAACTTTTTCAAGTATTTTTCTTTGCATTTTCTATGTAATATTGTTCCTCGTAGTTTCACGTATACCTACGTACGTATTTCGGGTATTTTTTTCTTTTATTATTATACCTGCACCTACGTACGTACGTATTTTACGGCCTGCTTACGTAGCACATTTCGACGCGAGAGTTGACAAGGGAAGAAAATGCTGATTGATATATTATCGTGATAGCTGCTGTATACCAAAGGAGCTTTTATTTTTTTATTTTTGCATTTTGTTATTCCTTTTTTTTCACGTATACCTACGTACTACGTATTTGACCTGAAGAGTACACAAACATGATGCCCTACGTTTCCGACCTGCTTAGCACCATTCGACGCGAGGGTTGACGAGGGAAGAAAATGCTGAAATCTTCTCGCGATAAAAATACGAGGCAAGAACCGTAGGGGAGAGAGAGAAGAGTAGTTTGTGACCCCGGATCTGAGGTACGACAATTAATAGGATGGAGCGAGAAAGGAAGGACGAAGATAATAAAGGGGATGGAAAACAAAAAAACAAAACGAAAACAAAAATGACCACGAACACCCCATCGATCCACTCCTGTACAAGGTTTTTGCGCTGACGCGCATCGCTTCACGATAAATATTGGTGGGTGGTGTTGGGACAACCGTCCCAGGGATCAACCGACCCATCCAGTTACTCTCTCACCTATCATACAACCCACAACGCACACCCACCAACCTATATACTTGCCCATGAGCCAAAAAAGGTTTCTGTGCTGACACAAATCGCTTATAATACAAATCGATCCAATCGATGACAATTGCACGAACACAGCAAAAAGAGAAGAACCGCCAACGCAGTAGCTTAATGCAGTTAGGAGTTTGACCACTTGAAGGCGTCTGTCACGCTCCTCATTCCCACCGTTCTTGTAATAGACGCTCTCAGCAGTTGATTCCGTTTTTTTATTTATTTTGGCAAATAAACTTAAAAGTCCGACCCACGTGAGATTCGAACTCCAGACATCAACCTTCAGAAGCGTTCGAGGTTACCTATATTAATAGACCATCGGGGCGACCGACTACTATTACGTACATACGACCCGCCACAACGACATTCAGAATATAGCATTCGCGCGTACCAGGTATAAAGCGCAATGGATACAGACTGCTGTAGATTGTTTGCCGCGTCGAGGTCGACTCAGTTTTCAAATAGTATACCAGGTACCTGGTATATATTTAAAAAAAAAAAAAAAAAAAAACAGCTGTGAGATCGAGGATTTGGTCGAAACTGATCTTTCCTACTATTGGGTACGCTCGTATGTACAGCAAAGAAACTTCGTGCCGCCGCGTGCGAGCGGTTCCTCGAGGATGGTCGAGGCATCTGACTGGTGTATTCTTCACATCTCGTGCTAGGCCTCTTCCCATAATGTTAGTAATGGTTTGAGGCTACTCCGTACGAGGCCTCTTCCCGCTTCCCGCTATTATATACTGCTGCTTGCTGACGACACGGTACGACGGAAAGCGAGCAGTTCATTATCAGATTAACTCGATGGGTTGTTCGCATGCCTTTCAATGTGGCTACTGTGTACAGTAGATACGTACCTATTAATAGTATACAAGACTACAGAAGTACTCGTCGTAAGAGTGAGTGCGACGACGAAAGTCAATGAAAGCATCCACAAACGAATGAACACATGAGGGGCCATACAAAAACTATTGATAGTACGTACTATAAAATTTTGGAGACCGCACGTTTGCTCTTGATATTAAAACTCAAAAACTAAACTACCCCTCTCGTAAAGTCTACCGGTATGGCTTTTCATGGACAAAACACCGCTCGTGGCGCGCGTTTTTACCTTCGTTTAAGTTTGTACCTAATTTTGGCTCAAATGGATCAGGTAATTTGCATTTGCCCTATTGTTTTTTTTCCCCTTTTTATCATCCTCGCCCTTCTTTTCATTCGCCTTCCTATATATTAATAGTCGTAACTCGGACCCGGGGTCAGTAAGTAGCCTCTCTTCTCTCCTCCCCCACCACGGTTCGTGCCTTTTGCGTGTTAATAGCGAGCAGACTTCAGCCCTTTCTCCCCTCGTCGACTCGCATCGATTTTTGCCTACCCACGCTACTATTTAATTGGCGCTCTCAACAGTAGTTGGGTCCGTCTTTTAATTTATTTTTTTGCAAATAAACCCCTGAACAAACTCGAAAGTCCGACCCACGTGAGGGTACCACTGTCAGTTGACCACCGGGGGGACCGATGGCGTGGCAGAAAATATACGCCATGTGTGTGTTGTCTTCACATTAAACCCGTTATTTCTACCCAACCACATCAGTACACCCAGTGTCTGTCCTGATTCCTAATCCTAGAGAGATACAAAGTATGTGGTCACAGACTGTGAAACAGAGAAAAACCTTAAAGAAAAATATAACACAAATGAATGGGTAAAGCGAGGGAGATGCTTATGCGCATACTTTCTTTTTACGTACGATTCTGTAAAAGCGAACAAATAAGTACAAGGTTAACAAGGAAGCCTTCTGACACAACAACCAGTCTAGAAATCGAGCCTGTATTCAATTTTATGTTCCTGTTACTTGTTCGTGCATACAAGACGTATGCGTCGCGTGCTCTACGCGACATCCAACAACTTTACACGCGGCTAAAAGTGGTTTGAATTATCGATCCAACGTTTGGAAATTCGGGAACACGGTGTTTCCACTCTTTGTCTCCATCAGAGGTGTCGTATATTCGTCAAAGTTTTGGCGACGGTTTTGTACTGGTTACAAGTGAAAATAGCTATCCGCTAATGTTATTATAAGGGCCACCATTCTCTCCGCTCTAGAAGTGTAAATAGGTAGATATGCTAGCGATTTTGGTGGTTTCCCGCCCGCTCACACCGCTGTAACACGATAGCACCAAAATTTGCGAACGAACCATTTACTGGTTTACCGGACGGCCCAACCGCGACTACGACTGCAATGCAAGATCTGACCACGACGAGCCTGCTTTGTTGTTTTGTCTGTCCGTTGTTCATACAGCATGGGATCCAGGGGCATGGCGATGCTCTTGTTCCAGTTGATCGCGTACTTCACGTCAGGAGCAGTGTCAGCCCCATGCCTGTCGGACACGGTTGTCATGAACATCACCTCTACAGCCGACGTCCAGAACCTTACTGACGCCCTAGCTTGCGTGGGTCAAGGTATTTTCGACATCGCGTGGCATTCAAGCGTAACGATTGATGAGAGGATCGAGATGTCTGATGGGAAAAACGTGACTGTCACTGGATCCGGCTTTCCAAATTTTGACGACCCGCACGGGGACGACTCTAACGCTGGTGTTATCATTTATGCTGCAAGCAGCGCGGGCATATTTTCTGTGTCGAACGGATCCACTCTACGCCTCAGCAACATTGGGCTCGAAGGAGGAAACTCGAAAGACGGAGGGGCAGTCGCCGTTCTTGCTTCGAGCGCCTTGTTTGTATTAGGTTGTACCTTCACGCGCAACCATGCTTCAAACGGAGGTGAGACACCACGAGCAGGTGATTGTGCAAACTTCGGCGGTGGATTTCAATCCCAAATGAATTGCAGCGGGGCCACAGTGCTTGCATACCTGGGCCACAGTGCTTGCAGACATAAGAAACTTCAAGAAACAAGCAGGGCAATGCGCCTGCCACGTAAAACGCATACAATACTGACTTCAAGTTGACATATTTTGTGGAAATGTGACAATATTGATCAGGGGAAGAGGGTGACTATTGATAGCGCATTTTCGTATTCATGGTTTATACATGTCAGGAGGGCTGCCACTACGGGCAAAACTGTGTCGCGACCGACAACGGGTACCGTAGCAATCGTGTACAAACGATGTGATTTCGGGGCGATACCGGAAGTTTGACGTTTAAGGAATACAGATCAAAACGTCCACACTCGTTTTAACAGATGAACACACGATAGCCTCATGCATGCAGGCCCTAGGATAAGTTCCTGATCATCCCTGCAGATTATACTCCTACCAAGATGTATATGGTGCAGATGTGTTTATGTTGTCGCCCCTAAGGTGCATTTGCATATATGTGTTCACCCCCGCCTTATTGCGCTCCCGACGTGCCTCTCATTTCGAGTGACTTTCAAACCGCCGCCCGCTGTCACGTCAATATTATTGTACCTGCAGGTGTCATATACGCAGAGTCATCGACGGTCGGCATCGACGGGAGCGCCATTTTTACGAACAACACGGCTGGCGATAATGGAGGTGAAAAAGTACGCGGACAGTGCATTTTTCTAACGTTGTGCTTGTGATTACTGCGTACCGCAGTTCACCTTTGCAGAGGAGCACTGCTTTGTACATTTTCTACTCTTAGGAAACTGAGAAAAAAACAGACCTGGACCTTCGTTCCCCTTATTAAGACATAAATATGTCGCACCTGTTGACATGTGTATAAAATAGAGCTTGAGCTAATCACCTCAAGGAACATAAGTAAGTTAAAATTTCGCCTACATCACCCTCCACATTCCAAATAGAATCACAAGTGTGCGGGCACATGGCCACCATATCTCCACGGTGGGCTAGCAGGTAACCACGAAGCCTGTTAGAGTCAAGATCGTGAGTTCGAGCCCCCTCGACTCCATGTTCGTAAAGGACTGTTTCTTGCAAAAAATAAACAAATACTAGCGGAAAACGCGAGAGCGTGAGTTAACAAAATCCGATTACAATCGACGAGCGTTGGGAAGGCTGCACCGTCTGCGCGATAAAACATGAAGGCAAGAACCGTAGTGGGGGAGGAGGTAGAGGAGCCTACTTTGTGACCCCGGATCTGACTTGCGACTAGGCAGGGAGACAGACAGAAGAGCGGAGATAAAAAATGGTGATGGAAAAAATTATATATATGCAATCGGGTCATACGTTGTCCTATGAATAACCCCCCCAGGTACGAGATTCCTTGCTGTCAGGTTGACATCGTTTTGAGGTTGTAACAGACACATTCGCCTATACACTTTGAACAACTTGCGCGTTTTACCATGTGCTGTTGGGTAGGTTGTCGCCATATCGCCTTAGTGATGCGCTAAGTTGATCTTGTTTTGAAGAAGTTATAGTGCTACGCCCGCAGCCACTGCTGAAGGCGGAGAAAAACGTTTAATCACTTTATATTAATTTGTAAAGATTTTCTACCCCCGCTGGTAGGCGTTAGCTGAAGATATTATCTCGCACAGTTCGTGTGCTCCAAATAACTCGTCGAATATTGAGTGCCGTTAATGTCGGTATTGAAATTAGGCATTGTCTGAGTACATACACCACTCCTTGTGAATTATGTTGCGGCTCTCTTTAAGGTTCAAGTTTTATCCGATCAGCTGCATTTCGGTGTTCCGGTATTGCTCACCTCTCTTGCGGATTTCATGATTATGCCACTCGGCATTCACACAAGATTGAACATCGCTTGACTCACATACTCTTCCCAAGGCTGCTAGCACTGCGCTATCGACAGTATTGCATAACACTCTTATGTACCGGTGTCATTTTGCTATCTTCCCGTAAATTCGCTCTTTCTACAAATGTAACAGTGTTGCTTTAAACACAAATCAAGAGTGAAATGTTCAGGGGATTGCTTTCAAAACGATCAGAACCTGGTTGTGTGCCTTCAAAGCGTATGGTAGTACACAGCTTATTGTTAAACGCTAAACCTTACAACGATAGCCTACTGCACGCCGGTCCTCCAATCATCCCTGCGGGGTTAACTTCTAACAGGGTGCATATGGTGCACACGTGTTTATGTAGATATCGCTAGTGATAGCTCGGATTTGTTTCATCGACAGTTCGTGGGTTAGAGTAAGCATCAATGCCGATTACGTGTAACCCATAATTGTTTCTGCTTGTTGTCGCCTCTAAGGTGCATTAGTGTGTGTGTTCACCCCCGCCTTGCGCCCCGACGTAGCTCTTTTTGGCGTGATGTTCAAACCGCGCCGCCCACTGTCTTGCAGGTGTCATCTACGCAAGTTTATCGACGGTCGACATCAACGGGAACGCTACTTTTACGAGCAACACAGCTGGGGAAGATGGAGGTAGGGAAGGACGCGGATAGTGCATTTTGTTTATCACGCTGCATCTGCGGCTACTGTGTACCACAGTAGTACAACTTCGCAGGAGAGCACTGCTTTAGACATATTTTACTCTTAGAGAACGAAGAAAATAAAAGACTGAACGTTCTTTGCTCTAAGCATACATCTGTCGCACCGGTCGGCACGTGTTATTATGCTGTACCAGGTAAACCAAACCCGATATCGCGGTCGCCTTCCAATCGTGATACGCCCGCTTTTCGTTCACCACATGCGTTCGGCAGTCCTTCAATTGTTCCGGCGGTAAGAGAGAACCGCTTGACCGCCTCGCTTTTGTGCCACCTTATGCGCAGCGCTGGAGCGAAAACCGTACACCTCTGTGGCTCGTGATCGAACCAGACTTCCCCCCCCCCCTCCTTCAAAGCACAATTTCCCTTGCATTGCAACGTCCTCTCCGCAGGTTCCGTGTACGCTGACTCCTCCATTGTCTCTTTCCACGGAAACATAGATTTTTCCAGCAACTACGCGGGTGATAGGGGAGGTAAGCCGATTGGTGGATGTGCCCTTGTTGCACCGACGGTGGTGGGAAGGATGAAACCAGTTTGCAGCGACTGGGTTTGGCCGTTGAACCGGCATTGACTAAGCACGCCTGCGGCGGGGAGCAGATAGGTTTCCAAATAAACCAAACTTGCATTCGGTGTTTGGTTTTGCTCTCAGGATGTATACGCCAACTGGAGAAGGGAACCACTACGGTATGATACCCATACCGATTTTAAAACAAGAGGGCAGGCCATGTTGTGCGCATAGCAGATTTCTCCTTAGGTATTCCCCGAGTATTTCAGCCGAGGATAATGTGCTATTATTGTGTTGTCGATGAAACAAATTGCAGTAAACATCAACCGATTGTCAAAACCACACAGACACATTTCAATAAGACACAAACCAACGGATGCATTTCATTGGCGTTGAAGTAACATGTCCCTACGGTACACATAGCTAAAGAGGGCTGACGGTTAGCCTTCTACTGTTAATAGGTCGAATACAGCACATCGACCCAACATATTTATAGTACTTTTGCTCACCGATAGACGAACGAAGGCCCGCGCCTGTTCTCCCCAGATGGTACTGCCATGCAATCGTCAACGGTGCACGTGTGTGACCGACCGGGATCCATGAGACAACCAGCCCAAGTTAACGACAGTCGTGAATTTTAACCTGCGCGATTCCCTAGCGCCAGCCGTATTATCGGAATTATTGTCACGTGTTTAGCATATGTTCAATGCCATGGCAAGTGGGGTGCAGGGCTGAAAACCGATTCGCGATGTGTTGCGATGACTGTGGAGAACGCGATCATCGCTTGTTCGCCCATCTGAAACTGCGGATAGTTATCTAGCTGATGTCTACCCCAATACCACTCTCCCGGACATGAAGAGTGAAGTTGGAGCGATAAATAATAGGGCGATTTTGTTGAATAACCGACGGTCGCGCCCTGGCCCGTCTCTGTGTTTTTATTCTCCTAAGGTGATGGAATGTCAAATATATAAAATATTCTTACCGCATGCTTGATACGACACCATACCATTACTATTGTTACACACCACGTACGGCGTTTATGCTGAAGGTTCAATCGTCGGCGTCTTTATCGATGGCTGTCAGTGCGTCGGATGTTTTTACACTAGTCATTTCGCCCTTCAAAGTGACTAATTATGTTGTGAACCACGCCCGGCGCCACTCTCGTCGTTGTAATCTTGAACACGCGCCCACCGCGGCCTTGCTTTTGTACCTGCAGGCGTTATGTACGCAAGATCATCGAAGATCGGCATCGACGGTAACGCGATGTTTACGGACAATTCGGCTGCGGAAAATGGAGGTAATACAAGCCTTTAGACGTGCATTGCTTGTTATGTTGTGCGTACGAGAGCTACCTAGAAAAAACTACCTTGCTGAAACGCACTTGCTAGGCATGTTTAAAACGTAGACACCGAAGCTCAAGGCAGATTGGGCCTTTGCTTCCTTTTAGTCTTAATCCGCGACTCCTGTCCCAACTATGTGATACAATTATACGGGAAACCTGGAGATTTCGCCTGAAGGATATTTGATAAGATCCGACCGACTGCGCTCGTCAACAGTAACACCAGTAGACCTACAATCTGGTCCCTCAAACCTCTATTTTCTCTTCAAGGCCCTATACAGTCTTCATTGAAAGTGTCGTGGATGATGGCAGGGTCAGGGACAATTGAGGCATTGCTTCTCTCGCAACAAATCTACACCTGAAAGTGAAGTACCAATCTGCGGTATCCTTTGTATTTAGGTCTAGGTTTAGCATTGGATAGTCGGGTCGTCTGGCATCCCTTTCACGCGTGGGATTGGTTTCCGCTATTTTTAAACGTCGAGTGTGATGTCTCGCGCCTGTGGCTGCAGCGAGCGGGGAAGGAATTCCAAACATTTTACACTGGTAATTGGCGGAAGATAGAGCGTAAGGGGTTTGGGCCTCCTGCCGTAGCTTCATCCATGGCGACTTCGTCGTTGGGATTCCGCAGATTTTAGTGGCTCCGGAGAGAGTCAACAAAACAAATGTTTCCGAGCTGATTCCAGCAAGCTCCTTAACTTTTCGCTTTCGGGCCCTCAAGCAATGCCCACGAGCTTTCACGTTGTCTACGAGTCCCTGCACGGGTGTTATATTACCTTCGACGTCCAAAGGTATTATTTCCTACCACACGGTTGTACGTTACGATATTCATGTGTACACTATTACCGGAGTCCACAGTAAAGAGGACTAACTATTGTTACTTAAAAAAGGGAGATATATTGGTTTTTGTGTTTACCCTAGATCCTATTTACTATGGTGTGTCCCGTGAAAGAAGGCACCCAATCCTCTGTTACTACGAATCCTGTTGCGGCACCGCTGCTCAGGCGTGTTGCCCATCCACCCAGACGAAACCACGAAATATTGAAAGACGGTGACCTGTGCTACTCCTTCATCCAGGCAGTTGCTGCTTCTAACATGATGCATATGGTATAAACGTGTTTAGGTAGAAATCCTCAAGCATTGATGAGATATTTCCACAGGCTTCTCATGGATTAGGACATGTACCAACTAATTTCTTCCTCTGCCGCGGGATGTCTAAATGTCTTATCTTCATCCCTTAATCGCATCACGTTTGCGTGTGACCCACACTTCCCCGCCCCCCCGTGTAACTCTTCGTAGCTCGATTCTAAAATTCCCATTCAAACTCGTCTCGTTGTTGTGCATGCATGCAGGTGCCATTTATGCACGTTCCTCGGAGGTAGACGTCGACGGTAACACCATATTTACGAACAACGTGGCCGAGGACGTTGGAGGTGAGGACCGATCGTGCATTGCTTGTAGCGCACTGCACAGGACTAGTACATTCAGTAGTACTACCTTCCAGGAGACCAGTTATTTACGTAGCCATGGTATATTTTGAGAACCGAAGCGCAAAGCGAACAAGCCTTTTACTCCTCTTCGCGTAAATCCCGCCCACCCGTCGACCCTTGTGATACGCATAACCCTATGTTCGATTCATCTTAACGGAATCGACGAGGTCCGATCAACCGCAGCTGTCGGCAATTTCACCAGGCCCTCCATACCCGGGACGCGACAGCGAATACTGGGTATACGACCCCTTTCTCTCGGTCTCAATTACATTTTGTGTTTGCGGGAGGGTGACAATGAGGCATTGTTAGTGCGAGTAATAACGATGCGCAGAAAACCATTTCTCTGAGCTGTCCAGGTGGTCAGACGCAGGTTCTCGTGCACTGTTTACGCTCTACACTCCAACCATCGCGCCTAGTAGGTATAAAGTCCGGTTTTCGAATCACTCGTTGAGTTGGTCCTGTTATTTTCGGTGGTAACTATGTGCAGGACTGCAGTAAATCCGCGACTCGATTAAGCTGTAGCACCAAGATTGTCGACGTTACCGATCAATACATAACTAGTAATGTTGTACTGTAAATGTTTCCCCTTGGCTGGCCTAGCCCCTCCCTTGTCAAAACATCCGCACAAAATTCTCGCTCCAGCTATTGCACCTGAATACGTTGTCCCAGCTCCGCACCGCGCGAGTCATCCTCCAATCTCACCACGGCACATATAATACGCACTTTACGAACTACAGTAATATCACAACTGCAATCCCCTTCCTGTCGAAGTAGGTCTGTTGTTCGCGACGTGGTCTCGACGGTCTGGGAACGGTTTTGGCCGCGACAGAGCCATTTAGCTGAACGCCATTCGTGCATCCATCAGCTCAGTACCGTAGCAGACATCTTACGCCCCCCACGTTCCAGTACCCAACCATACGGATTCCCTTGCTTTGGTAAATTTCTCCCTGCAGGCGCCATGTACGCCGGTTCTTCCTCCAACTTCACATTCCGGGGATTCGCCGATTTTGCAAGCAACTACGCGAGTGATAGCGGAGGTAAGCTGATTTTGGCCGGTTGACCGATGCTTCTCACGGTGCTATTTGCGGATTGTATCGACACCGACAACGCGTTTGGTATCATGTAAATACCTTACAAAACAAGTGTTCAACCGTAGCACTACTGCACATACCTAAAAACTAACTGCCGGACATCCGCCGACCTCCATCTCGTGTACACTGCTACAGGCCGGTATGGATCACACATGTTATTGTATACTTGTACGATATACTTCATCAAAACAATTGCAAGTACAGGTTATGTTTGTTTTCGCTGAACTATCGTGGGTTTGAATCTGAGCAGAACTGCCTTCCGTCAGTTTGGGAGGAACCTGTTTGTCTCTTTTGTTGGTCTATACGGGCGATATATTACCTCATGCCGGTCGTCGACGACGAACGTTTCCTTAGTGGGATCTCTCCATACACCCACCCACTGGTCGACTCGTTATTCTACCTGCAGGTGCTATTTACACAAGGTCGTCTCAGATAAGTATAGACGGTAACTCCGCCTTCACAAACAACTCGGCGTTGAGAGATGGAGGTGAGAAACGACGTGGATTGGGCATCGCTCGTAACGCCAAGCATATGACAACGGCTGTAATACTTCAATCAAGTAGGTTGCAGGAAAGCACTGTTCCAATCAAAGATAGTTTGGCATACGCCTTCTTGCAGACGTTTCCCACCCACACACGTTCCTATATGGGACTGAAGAGACCAACTCTAAAGAGCTAAAAGATAAATCGATGTACACCAGTGTCAAACCCCCGTCTTTGGCCGGCGCACGCTTTGAAAACACCCACGCGGCACCAGGGGTTAGCGTTTGGTATCTAGTCGTAGCCGCTTTACCGTGAACGACTACGCGAAGTCCGTGCATCCGGTATTTCCGGAGCCGATGGGGGATTCCCTGGGTTTTATGCACAGGTATTCGGCCGTCTTACTGGCGGTTGCATGGCTGGGATGCGCGTATGTATTTGTGCATGCCGCAGCTCTCATCCGGGATGTGCTCACATACCACAGGAGGGACGTTCGAGCCTCTATTATGGTCCCACGTCAACAATATCGATGTTCCACTAGCAACATGTACGCCTCGTAGGTAGTACTGTAAATGTTTGCCGCCGGGAGGTACAACCGGCCTCGAGCTTCTGACACCATTGGTAGAGGCCTCACTTCCGCCAAAATACCTGAATCGGTGCAGTGGTCTCCGTATCGCGCATAACCTTCCAAAACAGCATGCCAATTAATACTGTATATATGATGCATGCTATTATACGATAGAGGTTCACCCATTTGTTTTTTCTGAGCTCCTAACTTGAGGAGCTCCATGTACCTCACAGAAAAATTGAGTTCGAAAAAACAAACACATGTGCTACTCGTACCTAAATGAACAATATCATGACCTACGAATACTCTGGATACATATCGCAACACCAGAATGAAATTTCGACGTTTTTGGGTTAAGGAACCCCGTCGTTCCGAAAACGTTTCAGCCAAAAAAAGGTATACCTTATACCTCTATGAACAAAACCCCGCGACCGTGGTCGCCTTCCTGAAGCGATAGGTCAGCCATTTGTCCTTCACTCGAGCTTTCGGCTAACGGAAAAAAAACTTCCCTGCCAAAGGCGAAATCCGCATCCAAGAATTTACTTTTTGTGTCCATTTGTGGCATTCTAGCGAAGAAAAACAACTCACGTCCACCTCCGACGCATGCTACGAATAGAGGTATAGCGCTTTTGAACTGAAGTTAATTCTGGATTACGGGTCTCCTTAGCCCAAACTCGCCGCCGGGATTTCTAGCTTGCGTGTCCCTGTTGTTGTTTTTTACACTGAGCATTTTCGTCGGGTAGCACGTTTGTTCTCCTACAAAAACGGGTTTTGGTATGGGGCGCCTCCAGTGACCACGCTCACAAAAAATAGGGTGCGCCTCTATCGTAGCGCACGCGTCTTTCCTCCGCTTTCCAACCAGACGTTTTCCGTCCGCTTCCAAAACCTGGTTCCCCTTGCATTCCAACATCGTCTTTCCCCGCAGGTGTTATGTACGCTGACTCCTCGAACGTGTCCTTTAATGGCAACACCGAAGTTTCCAGCAACCACGCGGTCAGACGGGCAGGTAAGCCGATTAGGGCAAGTGCTCATGCTGCACTGGTGGTGGTGAGAAGGATAAAAAAGGCCTTACAGCAACCAAATTTTCATCGATGAACATTACCTTATAAACCACGTCCGTGGCGGCACGCAAGGTAGGTAGAATAATTTACCTACCGTGAATCGGGTTTCAATTTCCAATGTCATGTACTATGTACTGGCTAGAAAAGGGGACGTCTACCAAACCCGAAACGGTTTTGGGAGTGGAGCAGCAATCGATATTGTGCGCGGAGCAGTCCCCTCATTGTATTCGTTTCATGAGCTATTTCGCTGCACTTTATTGTTGTCGTCTCGTGTTGCAAGGGTTTATCGGTCGTAGTTAACCTCAACAGCATGTCTAGACCACAAAATCGCAAAACATCGTACCCACCCCGTTTGCGTTGCAATATACATTGTCGCCTTCCAAAGCAACATGTCCCAACAGTACTCGTGGCTGGAGAAACACCATTGCCGACCACGCCCTTAGCCCCCGCCGTATCTCTTGTTAGCGTGACCTCCAAACACCAACCCAGTGTCATATTGTCACGTTGCCCGCAGGTGTCCTTTACGCACGGGGATCGGACATCGTCATCGATGGTAACGCCAGCTTTACAAACAACGTGGCTCTGTCAGATGGAGGCGAGAAAATGCGCGAGAGATGCATTGCGTGCAGCACCGTACATATGAGAACACGATACAGTAGGGCTACCGTCCAGGAGCGCACTGGGTTAGCCATGAATTGCGTAGAGAAATCAACGCAGGAGGCGGACTGGCCGTGTGTCCTCTTACCGTTAATCTTCGACACGTTTCTACACATGATACAAATACGAGTTGTCTTATTACCGTCGATCAGTTTGCCGAGTCCGTGCATCAAGTCCATCCCAGCCGTTCGTCCGTTCCCATGTCCCTTCATCTTCCAATTTTCGGTTTCCTCCACAGAGGTGTTTGGCCGTCTCGCTGCCTGTTGCATGACTGTGATACGCGTATGCCTTCGTGGATGACACACCGCTCTTCCGAGATGTATTAACGTATATTTCGTATCACAGTAGCTACGAGCGGGACTCGATTATGGTGTCAAGCCCAGATCATCCTCGTTCGCAAACATTGGGTACCTCTCGTATGTACTGCATATATTTCTCGTGGGCAGCTATGGCCTTCCCCGCCCTTCTCAAACCATCGGTACAGTTCTTGCTTCAGCTTTTGTACCTGAATCGGAACTGTCACCTCGGTATCGCGAATGTCATTCTGCTACATCAGAATTAAAATAGTAATACATATACTGTGAACAAAACCAGCGAACGCGGATCGCCCTCTTTCTGTAATATGTTCGCTTGTCGTTCGTGACATGCTGTCTTCCGTCCTCCATTTGCCTCGGCCTCGAGAGAGTCGGTTGGCCGAAGCTCCTTGATTTCAATCGTCCAAGTGCCACTGTAGCAGACTCTCCATACGCTTCAAGCTCCGTTCATCCAACCAGACATATTCCCTCTTTCTCAACGGATTACCCGAACATATTGTGCATTGGAAAAAAACCACGCAGGGGTCATGTTCGAATCTTCCTCGACCGTCTCTCTGAATGGCAACACCCAATTTTCCGGAAACTACGCGGGTGTACTTGGAGGTAAGTCAATTAAGGCACGTGCTGATGCTTCACCCAAGTTCGGGGGAAGGATTACAAACAAGTTGCAGAAAATGTTAGTTTCTACTCTTGAAGAGGAAGTGACCAAAAACGCGCATCGTGGCAAGAAGGAAGGATTCAGGAGATACTTATCGAGGGTCGGGAGGAAATCCATAATCTCATGAACTCCATAAAGCCTAGAGAAGGGAAGATCTACGCTACCCCAGATTGGTTTGAAATTATGATCCACCATGAATGGTGTTAGCGGAGTATTCTCTTGCTGGGGAAGTTTTCACCACGTATTTTACTGCAACCAATTCGGTTTTCTGAAATGTAAGTTGGCCGCAGTTGACATCAACAACACTTACTGGCTGCAGGCACGTCAAACCAATTACACATCCCGTTGGCTTTACCATACGTAGTGGTATGTTCTCGGAAATATGGCCCAACAATACCTGCAGCTGACCAAATGGCAACGACGGTTCACGCGTGGCGTTGTTTTTTCCACTGTTCGAGGGTGAACTCTCCGGAACTTCTTTTCCGCAGGCCTCACGCAACACCCAATGTTGTCGCAATTTCGTCAAGCACGCACGTATTAATGGTTAAGCTTCACGGTTGCCCAGCTCATTGCTCGGGGGAAACACCTCTTACTTACAACGGCGCTGGAACAAAACAACATAACATGCTTTTCGAGATGGCTGAACCGTTAAATGGACCGAGAGAGGTCCACCAATCCACACAATCAGGCAGTTCCAGGCATGAGGATGCGCGAGTCCTTGGTGCCATGTATATTATCCAACAATAAGTGCCGTTTTTGCCATATGTACACAGCCACGCAAGCTGGTTAAACATTTGCAGCGATATCTATGGAGAAGATGATGGTTTCGTTGGCACGCAGATCTGAAATTATGAATAATTCCCTAGCTATCATTTACCCTTATGCCTGTACCGTTCTCCTCTCTAGAATGTGCAAAGGGTGGTTTGAACAATGAAATATAGGCCACGAGGCAATAAAAATAATACATGTAGTTGATAGGAACAGGGTCTCATAATATGTGTGTGGTCGTCCGCGCAGATTCGCTCTGTACTTGAACCTAAATACGTGATATGTTCGAATGCTTACGTGGCAGTGGTTAGGTATGTGCTGAGGGCCGTCCTCGGTGATTGTCAGCAACACATGGTGGGCTGGAGGCTGGAGCCTGTACCAATGCTATCCTTCCTGTGCGGCGTCAGCGCTTGTTTTTGTTTCTCTCGCCCATACGGAGGACTTGCTTCGGTGTGAACCACGCCTTCCGCCCCTGCCGTACTTCGTCATAGCGGAGACTGCAAGCACCAACCCATTGTCACTTATTATTGCACTGCAGGTGTCATTCATGGGTCTTCATCGGAGATCGACATCGGCGGTAACGTCAGCTTTACCAACAACTCGGCTGCCATCCATGGAGGTGAGAAAACACGCGACAGCTTCCTCGGTTGTAACGCTGCGCATACGACTACGACATACAGCAAGACTATCTTCCAGGAGAGCAAATCAGTAGCCATGAAAACGTTGGTCATACCAACGCACGAGGCGGATTGGGCGTTTGCCTTCTTACCATCATTCCGGTACACATTTCAACACATGGTACCGATGTTAACTTTGTCAACTTGTTTAAACATATTTGGACGAGGCCCGATCAACCGATACTGTCAAAACCAACACCAGTCACGTCATAACCGGCTCCCACGAGCTAACGTTTGGTGTACAACGCCCTTGGAAGTCTCGAGTCGTGTGTTTGAACTAGATAGCAGGGCAAAATGAAGCAATACCTGTCCCAGTAACAAACACCTGCAGGAAAGCGGGTCTATATATTGTCCGGCTGTAATGCGGTATATTTTACAGTACGCACATACCACGAACTGTATATACTCTACGCGCTGCGCATCTGCGCTTGTTGCGACTGCTGCTACGGTATTTGGGTATGGGTCCATAAATCGCTCAACATTGGACATCAGAGCCGTTTGTTATCGCAGAGTAGAAAACCAAAACCTTGAACACTCAAGACTGCTCCGAAATATGGTGGTCATTTGACTGAGGAGATCACATCGGTTGGACATATTGGACATTAAAACGACTCCCCTGTCGCTGCACCAAGCTCACAGTTAGTGGATGGGGTGGTGTCCCATTCCGGCGATTAGTTGGCCCTGTTCGCTTGATCATCCAGTGCGACGTCGGCGGTCGCTGCGGAAAGACAGAGATACTTCATATATGTTTGGTATCGGTTCGACCAATATATTTACTTCGTGGAAGAATTTCATGAGGATAGCGTTCAAAGGTCTCGCGTCTCTTCTACAGTAGCTTCGGTGACGCTCGTTGTCGTTACGTAGGTTCTGGTGTGCCCTCTGTGTGCAAATATTACTGTGCTACCTCAACAAAAGTAAGTCACAAGCAAAATACCATCGCTTGAAATACGGTGTTCTTGTCCCCTTCGCCTCCATTCCGTACAGTATGACACTCGGCATTCACAAACCTGAACATTCTTTCAGTCATACAAATACGAGTAGGGCTGCACAGTAAAACTACCTCCGATACAACACAAGTAAACCTGTGGGCCATGAAATAGATTTTCGTGCTGGACATAGGGTACGTTTTGCGCATAACGTTGCTGTGAACATAACCCGACAGTGGTATATATGTAACGTTTTCTCTTGATAGCGTTTTGAACCGGATTGTTTGGCTTTTGATTGTTTGGAAGTCTACAGTTTCTTGTGGTACAACATACCGTTCTTGTGTACAAATATTGCTATTCACGAAAGGGGACCACCTGTGCGTCCTCCCTAGACTATGCTATAGTTGTGCATAATACACACATTCATATGTTGGAAAGCCCAACCCGTTACACTGAGTTCTCGGGAAATCGTGAAAGTAGCTCAACACAGTGTACCCTTAGCGCGGTACGTATAGTCGTACACCAACCGCACTCCTCACTTGTCGGTGTAGCACAGACTTGACGCCTGGTGCCAAATTAGTTGACACATAGGCTAGGGCCTCTACGCTTGTAATACCACGCTGTTTAACGCCCTGTCGGTTCTGTATATGCCTTAATCGACCACTTGCACGGATTTCAATCTGTCGCGTTTTAGAGGGCCGGTATTGATATCGCTTGGCGTGGTTATGGATACGCGCGTAGCAAATGCAAATGTCCAACATTCAGACGCCACAAAGTCTATGACAGGTAAACCGACGTTATTGGTAGTAGTGTGGCATAACAACAGCAACACCTCGATCGAGCGAGTGCGAAAGATCGGTGTCTGAAAGGTAGTCGAACACAGCACTCGTTTCGGCGAGAGTACCTGTATAGTTCCTGTGAACTCTGTATAAGCATGTCGTTGTGTATCATCGTCTTGACGTATGAGTAAAACCAGCCACCGCGAATCGCCCTTTGTTTGTTATTAATCCTCTAGTCGTTCGTCACGCGCTTTCTGCGATCCTGCAATTTCCATGGCCGCGAGAGAGTCGCCTGCCCGAAGCTCCTTGAGTTGGTCGTCCACGTGGCACCGTAACAGATTCCTCACACGCTTCATGCTCCGCTATCCAACCAGACTTGTTTCCTCTGTCTTACAAACCGAAAACCCAACTTCCCTTGCGTTGTAATATCCACACCGCAGGTGCCGTGTACGCTACCCAATGTAACGTATCTCTGCAGGGTAACACCCACTTCTCCAGCAATCGCGCGAATGAGATCGGAGGTGAGTCGGTTAAGGCATGTGGTGATGTGTTAAGGAAGCTGGTGAGAAGGGGTTCACAGACGTTGCGGCAATATATAGCTCACACCGTCGGAGAGGAAGTGACCGAACACGCCCGTCGTGGCAAAAAGGACGGTTTCCGAAAATGCGTATCGTGGCTCCGGGGTCCATCCATAATGTCATGAACTCTATGCAGTCTGTAGAAGGGAAGGAGTACGCTACCATACATTGTTTTGGAAGTGTAATCCACCATCAAAGTTGTTAGCGGAGTAGCCCCTTCCTTGGGATGCTTTCACCGCGAATTTCACTGCAATCTAACGTGGTCTTCTGAAATTGTTAGAGTTGACCCTACAGTAGTTAACATCAACAGCATGTTCGGACTACAGGCACGGTACTCACATTACACATCCCATTGGCGTTGCCATACGCAGTGGTATGTCCTCGGACAAATGTTTCAACAGTACCTGTAGCTGACCAAAAGACAATCGCGGTTCACGCCTGGAATGTTTGTTTACACGGTTGTCCATCTCATTGCTCGGGAAAAAACACATGTTTACGACAACGGTGCTAAAACAAAATATCGTATACACTGTTCGAGATGGCTGAACCGTCAAACAGGCGGAGAGCGGTCCACAAATCCACACAAGCAGGCAGTCCTGGACATTAAAATGCGCGAGTCCTTAGTGCCATGAAATTATTTAACAATACTTTACGTTTTTTGTCACGTTTACACAGCCACGCAAGCGGATGAAACGTTTGTAGCGATGGTCATGAAGAAGTGTATGGTTGCTTCTGTGCCCACACCAGAAAAAGTGGATATTTTCGTAGCTAACTCTCACTCTTGTGCCGTTACGGTATTCCTCTCTCGAATGTGAAGAGTGGGCTCGCGACGAGTTAATCTATGGCGATGCTCGAAAAACCAGGCGAGTGCGTCCTTTCCCATGTCTACTGAACCTTATACTCTCAAGATGATCGTATGTCAATTACATATCACAACGCACGTGATGGGGCAATTCCCCGTTGAGCTTTCTTGTTGCGCTGGTTGTGCGGGCGTTTAAGTCGTCGGTGAAGGAGGGGTTGAGGTTCCTCTCGCGTACCACAATATCAGCAGATGATGTGTGGTGCTTTGTTGCCAATGCGTTAGCAGCGCCTCAAGTCTAAAGTATCGCAACCTCGCAATTCCAGCGAAGCAGAAAGGACTGGGTCAATATGTTCGCAACCATTATAGGTCAAATAGTACCGTCAGCTCGGACGCGTTGACCTCAAACGTGTGACGAAAGAGCTCGTCCAGCAGGAGCCCAGGTCCAACACCGTGGTCAAAGAATATCGTCTCATCCTCCGACACTGGAATATTTTATTCAGCATGCTTGAACGAGATGACATGGACAATGTTACATATGCGTCGAACGTGTACCACGTTTAATCACAATACCCCCCAACATAAATACCTCCTGCTAACTTCTGGATATCGACTGTACGCCAACGCGGCAGTTACACCGTCTTATTCACAATTTCCCTTTGTCTAAGCCGAGGTTACATGTATTATTGTTTTCTGAAAGAAACACCTCCACTTCCGCGGTTCCGGTTTTCACCATCGTCGTTGGGGGACTCGAACCCTTCTGTTTGGTTATTGGCAAGCACCTGTCGCGTATGGGTGCCGTGTCCGCGAAACGTAAAGGTAGACATCGCTTGATGGTTTGACCTTGTGCGACCACCAACGATTCCGCACAAGTTGGAACTCTTTTTTTATTCAACAAGTATTACACCTACAATGGCAGTTGCGGCATATATTGCACGACAGCGTGTGCAGCTTTCTTTAAGTCAGTGCTCTAACAATTTCACCAAACCTCAGATCAAGGGAGACCAACCCCATCTGATCATTACCTTCTCGTTTGCAGCCTAGCCTGCTCCAAACCATATTATGCATAATACAACTATATCTACACTGTACCACCCATCACTTACGATATACATTGTAGGTCTGTTACTTTGAACCCGTCTTTCTGTCATCCACGCATGTCCACGCCAAGATACTGGCGTTGTTACACGCGGTATTCGATTCAAGTTTCAGCCTAACGCATGATACACATATATTATGTATTATGTTCGTCACTGTGGGATGGGTGCAGTGTTTGGTTTATGAACGAAGTCTCGTGGGGTACAGTCTACAGTAATACTTGCAAACCTGTATGGCGGGAGATTGTTTTCTCTTTGTGTATGCCATAACGGCAACACATTGTTTTGTGACCCATGACTTGCGCCACCGACGGATGTTTCGGGGGCGTGGTCTTTGTTGTCCTTAACCACGCACCCCAACATATTTTTGTTGTTGTGCCTGCAGGTGCCATTGTCGCATGGGAATCGTCGGAGATAAGCCTCGAAGGTAACACCACCTTCACAAGAAACTACGCGACTGTGGGAGGTGAGAAAGAAAGAGAATTGGGCGTCGATCGTCACGAGTATGACTACCACATACATTAGTACTCATTTGGCCATGTTTTTCCCCTAGACAATGGAATACGAGGAAGATTTGGCGTCTACTTCTGCAGTATTATTTTGCATCATCAATGATAGTTCACAGCAAATGCTGCATTAGGAGAGACCTTCGTCTGCCAAGTAGGAGGGTCTCGCCCGGAATATAGACCCGCGCTGATCGCTCAGCGGGGCAGGTATGCTGGAACTAAAATAGCTGCACGTAAACTCCCCAGCGTATAGGCTGGGTGGAGTACGTAGTCTGAATTGATTTCGGCTTTATCCGTTCTCGCCCGTGGAGTAGAGGTTCAACACCATGTTTGAGGCTCCCGATGCTTTGATTATTCAGCCTGTATAGGTCAAACACAAAGCAGGCAGTCGTCGTCGTCGTAGTAGTAGATGTGCACCATAACAATAAACAATTTTCGAATTGGTCGTCAACTCAGAAAGCACAAGTACCTACACTACAGCGCGTATGACCCTCGGCCGAGTTTGTCCGTACCTCACTCCGAATCAGATGCAAAAATGTGCTGTTGATACAGAATGGCAAATACTCATATGGAGGTCTTCGTATTGTTAACTCAAAAGTGTTAAAGAGCCCTAGACTGCTCAGAAGTAAAAGGTGGTTGCCCGGTCGAGTGACCCTCGTCGGGTAGAACTCAAGGACTTCAGTGCGTTAATCCTCTATCTCGTCACACCTTCCAATGTATGAGGAGGCTACTCCTACCGGTGAATAACAATCGTTTGGCAGCAACGAATCCTTGGCTAAGGCCAACTCCCTACTCCTGTCATGATCAGCAAACATACCTAAAAGCACTGTGCAGGCCGTACGTGTGCTATACATGTGTTGTAATCACCAACCGACTTCAATTAACTTGTGTAGGTTTTCCCCCTGTCCGTACGTTACCAATTTTCCTTCTGATATGTCTCCCTTGAGAATGTCCGCGACTCCCTATGCGATCGTGTCAATACTTACGTACACGAGGAGATGACCAGGCGCATAGCATAGCATCGTTAAAAGGCCCTAACCTGACCAACTACACAGTTCTATTGTTAACCCATACCCTGCATGCAACGTTTAAACTACACAACTATCTCTCGTGATGAGCCTGTAATCGCCTTCGATAATACTCCCGAACGCACAATCGTCCGGATGCACCGTTCTCCCGAGCCGAACCGTGTTGTCAGGTGCCGGTCTGTGGATGTGCTACTCGTCATTTACGCAGATACCACGTGTAACAAATAATGCGTGATATCTCATTTCGCACGTGTCAGCAGTTTATATATTTGATACCTCGTTTGCTGAATGCACTGCTCGGTTGCTCTTTCGTCGATATATCGTGGGTTATAAGCCCGTACCAATGTTTTCCTTTTCGGTGAAAGGTCTTCGGTGGTATGAGCCTGGTCGTGCACCGTGGACGTCGCTGTCAAGGTGGTTTTCAAACAAACGTTTGCCCACTGTTTCCGTATATTGTACGTACAGGTGCCATTTCGGTATCTAAGTCGAAGATCGGAATCAACGGTAATGCCTTATTCACACACAACTCGGCTGGCGGAATTGGAGGTGAGAAAGGGAGCCCGTTGTGCACCGCTTAAGGTAAGGTGCAGGTGACTACTACACTACGTGGTCCTATTTCTTGGAGGAAACCAACGCCGTCGTAATATGTGATAACAAACAAACGAATCACGGCTAAAATGTGTAATTCAACAACCCAAGTCAATGATCAGAAGCAGACGCGTAATTGGCCGATATTTAGACAGGCCCCGTTTGAGTTTGAATACTATTGTGTATATCTTGGTGTTGGAGCAGACCTTTCACGACATGATGAAGCAGGATTACATTTGTTTCGGGAACATATTAGACAATTTGCAACATGAGCCTGTGGACTCCACAAACCTGAGGTCATCAACCTCGGTAAATGGCATGAACTTCTATGTGAGCCATTTCTCTTCTCGATGGCACTTTCTTATAGAGTTAGCATATTGCCCGTTCATCGTAATATCATGAGCACGCCCTTCACAATATGTTGAGTGTTCGGCTTGTTTACGCTTGCTGTCGACATGTATTGAGCGATATTCCCTACGCATGTTTTACATTTCGGTGGGATCTAGTTGTCTCTCATTGTCGCCCCTAAAGGGTCTTTACGTTGATGTGAGGCAGGCCGTGGACAGCTGACTTCGTTCTCACGATCTTGTTGATCCACGCACCCACTGCTTCCCAAACGTTTACCTGCAGGTGCCATTTACGCAGCAACTGTGTCGAAAGTCAGTATCGACGGTAACGCCGTGTTCACAAACAACTTTGCTACGGATACTGGAGGTGAGAAAGGCCGTCTATCGTTCCTCCCTTGACACGAAGTGCATGTGACTCACTACACCACTTCACCGGTTTGTTTTTGAAGCAAAGACACGTCTTACTAATGTGTTAAAACGAGCAGTCGAAGCGAGGCTGCATGAAATATGCTTCGCTTGGGTGTTAACCCCTTCAGAACTGCAACCACTTTTTTGGGACAAAACTACTTGGAATTAGGGTGGTCTCATTTTTGGAGTAGTAAAAGGGTTAAGTCGTCCCACGGGTCCAGTGAAAACATTAATATATGGGCGATACACCTTTGTCGGAAAGCAACACAGAACGATCGGTCGAGTCCTTTATCCACAACACCAGTCGCCAGAACACCGTCACCCACGAGTCAACAATTGAACTTAACACCAATCTGAAGTCATTTTTATGTTTTGCCCCTTTGCCCGGAGGGATAAATGATGCAGTGTCAGTTCCACGCGGAAGCTGCTCGAAGCAGGCCGTGCACTTTTATTTGTCTATAATGCAACGCGGTTGGAACGTATTCATCTCGTGCTCTCCGCACTGTGCGTGTTCGACCTGAACATTTTCTACGTAGGGGGCAGGTCTGGCGCTGGAATGACGCAGAGGAGTAAGTACTGATGTCTTCAAATCCGTGTACGTAGGAATCTCATGGCGGCAGTCGAAAGTGGGGAAGAGGAACATATAATATTGTGTTTGTGATCCTCATATGAACCTCATGGTAGTCGCTAGATGCGAACAGTATGCAAGGGTCTTCCGTCGCTTGGTCGCGGGGTAGGCGAAACCGGGTTCTTCGAGAGAATTACACAGTTTTTCTGATGGCGCCGTTTAGCTCTACTTCCTGAATGAAGGATGGAGCTTTTTCGGTCTCATCGGCTGCCCTCGACGGAGGACAACCAGAGCGTAGGACACATGGCTCACTCTAAAACATCGGTTGACACCATATGTCTATAAAAGGGATATGATATTGGTATTGTTTAATATCGAATATTCGACAGGTTTGTGGTCAAAACAAACAAAACCATGAAACGTGCGCAAAAGTCCGCCGATGGGCGAATAGCTCTAACCGTATCAATCCAACCGACCCTTACAGTAAATACAACAATCGTTAATTGGTAGAACGCCTCCTTGTCGCCTTCGGAAACTGATTCTAGATGCGTGGAAGGCCTTTTGAGTGTAGTGTACCGACCTGACCGACGTGTCCGCCCTCATTCCAATGTTTCTGTCATTTGCTTCAAAATGCTAAAACAGTATCGTAACTGTGAAATTCGTATGTATCCAAAGTTAACCAATGCCCAAATCATACCAAAAGCTGGCCTAATCGCTATCCGAAATTGCGCAGAAAATGTGCCTCGTTAGAGTTGCTTTAATTATATCAGCGTTCTTCACGTTGGACTATGTTTAACTGACGGACTCCACATATAATATGTATCGCTGCCGCTGGCAAGACGCTTTTTGGGTCTGATAATGTCATTTATCCACGACGCAAGAAGTTTATATGATCACTGAAAGTTCTAGTACTACGGTAGCTTGCACGAGAGATGCGCCGCGGGAATATGCAATACTCCGAAACATGATAATGGCAAGTTGGCGGGTTTGTTCCCTGGGGATTTATGCGCCGCACGTATTGACACAAGTATATATTTGTAGTGCAACCTTTCGTGGAATGGTGTGTTTGCATTGAATGTGCAGACCTATCGAAAGTCCGACATAGCCACACGATGGATATTTCTGACGTAACTCCCCAACAGCTGGCAAGGTGAGTTTTCAAACACCAACCAAATTTCATCCCTATACTGCTGTACCGGCAGGCGCCATTAACGCAATTGGGTCGGGGGTCTGTATCTACGGCGACGCCATGTTCACAAGCAACTCGGCTGGCAGACATGGAGGTGAGGATCGGCACCCATCGCTCATTGCTTTAGATGAGATGCAAGTAACGTCTACAGTACGTAAAAGTAGTTTCTTGAATGAGAGAAAACTAGTCGTAATATGTGATGCAAAACAAACGAAGCGCGGAAGAATGGAACTTGTTTCCTTTTGGGCGTTGAGTCACTTCACGGATCCAGTAGAAATATGAAAATATATGGGCACGAAACCTGTGATGGAAAACAATGGAGGACGATCGACCGCGGGTGTGATCCACAACACTCGTCTCCACATAGTAACTGGCACCCACGTGTCAACAAAAAAATGTAAATCACCGGGCTCCGAACTATGGTTTCTTCTTTGAGTTTGATACAAAGGACAACTGACCCAGTGTTAGTTCCATAAGGAATCCAGTGCAATCATACTATTTTTTTCCATCGCAACGCGCGTTAAAACGCTTGCGCGTGCACTCTCGGCACTATACTCGTTCGGCATTGACGCTTGATAGCTAGGAAGGTTGTCCAGCGATGGATTAACGCAATGTGTAGTACATACGGATGTGGTACTTGATGTGTTGATTTCACTTACGAAGCTCAAGGCGGTATTGGGAGACGGGCGAGCACATTAATTGGTGTTTGGCCATTGTATGAGCATGATAGTAGTCATCTGATTCTGGCAACGCGCGAGGGGCTTCCTTTTCTGGTCGCGGGATCAGTGGAGTGCTATCGGATGAAGAATGTCATGCTTGCAGTATGAAGTAAAAACTAGATTGAACACACAACGAATACATTCCGACGAATTTGGTTTAAATAGCCCCGTCAGTCGGAAACGGTTTCAGCCAAAATTCGCTACCTCTTTCGTAGCACGCGTCGCTACTCACACTCCGACCAATATGTGTTTATCTGTTTAACGAATCGGCCTCTATTAAGTTTGACGACCCCACCGTAACCCTCCATATCGACACGCCTCGAGGTACGCCTTCGTCTCATCGCTTTATCGCGACGTTGATAACACGTTAAGTTGATCGCATCAAGTAAACTTTCGAGCGCCTCTCTAGCCAAGGATGGCGTTTACGGTTGATGTTAAGGGTGTGAATCATCTTCTCAATTCGTTCCAATACGTATTTGGCTTCGTTAAAAATACTTGTTGTCGTTTTTATCAGTAAGTCCGAGCACAGCATCTTCCTCGTCTACCTGAATACACCCGACCCTCGCATTGTGCCGGCACTCACAGGTGCTCTTGAAATTGAAAACAGCAACATCACAATCAACTACAGCAAGAACCGTCGGGATGACCTGTCAGGCAATGAAGGTAAGGACGTACAAAGGCGAAGATGACTGTTGATTTTCTTGGAGCCCTTGTTTAGATATTGTGCATGATTATATTTCTGGATAGTTGCGTCCAGGGCATATATGTTAGTGAATCTGGTTGCCCTCGATAAATCATCGAAAACCGGTACACATAAGATACGTTTCTCCCGTTGTCACAAGGGGGTTCTGGGGTCTACCCCGGGACCAAACTGTCGTAGCATATTTTGCCACTCGGGTATTGTGCATCAGAAAGGCCCAGCCGTGTCGTACTTTTCGAAACGACGTTGGGTACTGTTGCTAACTCCACGGAAGGATTCGATATTGCAGCTGTCGTGGTTCAGCTGATTGAAGTGGCTTTCAGGCGCTCGCTTCATACAATAGGCCAGTGATGTTACTGTTAACGGCCACCAGAGGACAGATGATTTGTGCGTTAGGGTAGTAGAAGCAGTATTTAACACGACCGCTGCCCGATGAAGTGTCTGAGGACAGCGGTAAGGATACAGTTTCGTGTCCGAGATGGGTGCATCAGTAACATACGAGATTGTAATAAAGGTAGCGAACCTACCCCCTCTACACGCGTTCGCCCCTTTTGCGCCAGAAATACGAGTTAAACGCGCATTAACGGGACATGAATGTGTCAGAATACTCTCATTCACGCACTGGGATACCACTCTTTTCTCAGGCGTTACATTTTCCAAGACGTTGTAGAATAGGTAGGAGGTGTAGCAGCCCAGTTCCAACTAGTAAGGTATTCTTGACAAGACATGATACTGATATCAATTTCTAGACATCACCGTTGTGTGCACATAAAGGTGTCATGTTGCTGGCCTTAGCTGCAATGCAATCCTAGAAATGTCGAGCACATAATGTTTAACTTTTTCTGGGGAGCATGATTGCACAACAAGTGGGCGTGACCAGTGAAGCGTGGACAGAAGCCATGGATGACACCTGACACTCGGCACAAAACATGCTGATACATTACGGACCATTATTAGGTTGGATACACTCCAGCACCCCCGCAACTCGCATGGTCACTACTGATTTGAAAGCTTGGAAGATACCATCCCCACAAGCATGTCTGCAGAAATTCGTAGAGGTACAAGAGTGTAGTCTCTGATCGGTGACGTTCTTTGCAACCCACCCCCAACGAAATGAAGTTACCTAAACCTAATGTCGTACTTGTTGGTAAGCATTTACTTGAACGGTCTCAAACCGACAGTTTCGTTTCATTCGTCTTGACACGTTTCAGGTGGCTTGTACTGCGAAGCGGGTGCCGATTGCAATTCCGGCTGGGGCGTGGTCTTCGTCGGTAATTCGGCCGTCGGTTTGGGAGGCGCCCTTCGTATTTCCCGGAGTGACGAAGTTCACATGAGCAATGTCAAGTTTACATCCAACCAAGCATCGCTCGGCGGCGCTTTTTACATGTTGGCTGTGGACGATAAGCAAGCCTTTTTTAGCGAGTGTGTTCTGGATGACAACACGGCCGAGGACGGAGGAGCGATCTACTTGAACACAGGCCCCGGGGTCGACATCTTCACCTCATCTGTCTTCCGCAACAATTTTGCAGGTGAGTTTCCCAAACATTGTTCGAACGTGTGAGATCAAGCAACCGTTTCACAATACTCTCAAGTTTGCTCATCGTGTCTGAAAGACGCCGTGCGATGGAAGCTTCAATTTACCACTTCTTCAGGTATATCCACACTGAATGTAACACACGAGTTGATGCAGGCTCAAGACCCCAACAATTCCCCCCCTGCTAAATGGCTCTTGCGATATCGGCCGGAACGTCGCATATTATGTTACCACTCACCCCTGTTGAGAACCGAAGAGAACATCGGCGTCCGAGTGAGAAGTGTTATTTTGGGCAGACGGTATTTTCAATATGGACCGGTACTGCGGTAGGGGCGTGTATGATGCCAAAACTAACCGCAAGCACTGACTGCGTGAGATCAGCAAAACAACTATTTGACTTGATCAAGGACTTCGTCGCGATCATAACCGAATATTTCGGAAATCGCGATAAATCAACCATACCAACGTTACGAATGACGAATAGGCCATTATCAAAACAACGTAAGAAATACGAAACCACGACAAATCGAAGGACTGCGTGTGTTTTAGTTTTTACAAAGTAGGGGCCACCGTATGGCCTAGGGAGTTTTACCACGGGAAGAATTTTGTTTATATCCTGATAAAATGTCCGTGGCCATACCGCGGTTCCTACTTCGTAAACAAAAACAAAAAACGTCATACGGTTCGCCCTGGTTTGTTCTTTCGTGTGGTGCTTTTGCCTTTTTTTATCCCACATTTCGTAATTTTGTAACGGTTGATTTACCGCGATTCCCGAAACCTTCAGGAATTGACCCGAAGAATGCCCTGGCCTTTTTGGTACAACTGTTTGGCTCGTTCCTGTTCATCTCGGCAATATGTTGCCATCCAAAATGTGTGTGCACCACCAATCATTGTAGTTTAATAGGTTCACGGCATGCGGAATTCTAACAGGAAGGGTGTGTCTTTCCACTATCTAACCTAGCTAATCTGACCCGTGAGATCGTGGCGAAGACAATAAGTCATCATTCTGTTGCCGTGTATATTTCCACGGAAATATACGGAAATATACACGGGAAATATACACGAGTATGCATGCTCTCTTGCACTAGATACGAGAACGATACGAAAACAAAATGCGTATGACGTTACAATGGGTACTGCATATCATACGACAATCCTACGTACAGCACGTTTGCGAACACGCCGGTATCATTAATGTTTGACCATGCACACTGCTGTTGTTAAGCTTTCGGAAATAATTGTAAGGGAGAAAACCAAAATTTTGTACCATAGCGCAAGCTGATCATACATTTTAAATAGTTAAATGCGAGGTAATAGTGAGGAAAATTGGAGCCTTCGCACACGTGTTCCGCAGGGACGTACTAGTGTCCACGCCGTTTGCTCGTTTCAAACCATTGATGTTTGCACACGCACTCTGTGAAACCTTGTCCGAACGTTAACAAACGCCAGTTTCCCTTCTCCCATCGCCGCTGATTGAGCTCCTAAGGAGTCCAACAGTACCCCAATAGTTTAAGAGAAGATTGTTCAGACACAACTTAGACGTCCCCTTCGGTAACGGTTTGTCAGGGGCTGATACAGTAGAACACATGTGAAAACGTTCAGGTTCTGACTTGCATGAACAGCGTAGACTTTGGACGTGAAAATTCAAGCAGCGCGTAACTTGAAATATGTGGAGCTTGAATCAACCAAAGAGTGCCAGCCTATCAATAACCAGTGCCAGCAACTCTCTGCTGGTTAGCAAACTGCACGTGTAACGTTCGTACAGCGTGCATATATAACGTCACACAACCTATTGGTCGACCGCACGATGCCTCCCCTACGTTTCACTGTCTTCATTGATTTCACAGAGACCTCGGGGGGTGCCATCTTCCACACGGGGTCTTTGCGTGTTTCAAACACTACTTTTGTAGCGAACAGGGCGGGCATTGAGGGTCCGGCTGTTATGAGCGTTGGGTTTCTGGAAGAGCTGTCCAACGTCTCCTTCACGGAGAACACGTTTTATTGCCGTGTCGGAGAGTACGGCTACATCGACAAGAATGAGGCAAGGACGATGAATTGGCGCATCGTGCAGCTCCAGGCGATATATATAACAGACGCGTGCTACAATAGAGGTGGCAGGTTTTGGCTGACACGGTTTTTGAACGACGGAGCTCATAAATCCAAAATAGTCGGAATGCATGTTCTTGTGGTGCAATATGTTTCGTTGCATACTTAGGCTATTATAATGTTTATCGAATGACTATCTTATTTGCTTCCAGAAACAGTTTTTGGTTGAGGTATGGAGCCCCTCAAGTGACCACCTTCAGAAAAAAACATGGTGCCCCTGCATGCAGGCTACCGTAGCATGCGTCAACATATCGAACGCATCAACCTTCCTCTGAGCCAGATGATTGCTCGTATATGGTGTGTGGTGTTTCGGTTGTAGATGGGATGCAGGCACTCCGAAACAATACCAGTAATTGAATACAGGATGTAACGCGTTCCTGTAGCCGGAACCAAACATATTGCAATACAGAGTTAGGTGAACGTACTGATGTCTTCCATAGTTGTCTCGAGAAACGTAACCGTTTTCGACCTTGTGCTCATTGTTATCGTACTCATGTTTTTTGGCACGATGTATAACTCCTTGGAAGGTATCGATTCGCGCGTTATGTCACAGTGGTAGCAGCCAGCTCATGTTTCTTCCACCCTCACGTCAGTTTGTTTGTACTCGTTACCCCTGCCGTGTTAGTCAACCTCTACCCAGGACGGCTTTTGCAGCTCGTGCTTCGAGGAGGCGTGTTCACGATGTTCTTCCGTTGGCAATGGTCTCGTGATACGCGAAGAGGTCCGAATTGACGGCAAGCCTGTCTGCGAAAAACCACCCGTCGGCTCTACCGCCACCTCACGCGGCACAACCGTCGCAAGTCTGAAACTCGAAAAGGGGTACTTCCGTGTTTCGAACCAGAGCCATGCCATTCTGCAGTGTTATCGAGAACGTTCCTGCAAGGGCGGCCAGGAGGTCGACAAATACTGTTCGGATGGCTACAAGGGGGCATGTGAGAAAGAGACCGCATGCTGTTTCTCCCGAATTACCACTTGTTGTGTTGATCCTAAATCAAATTACTACACCACTTTGGGCTCTGCTCTACTGGTGCCATCCCTTTAAACGTATTTTCTCCGTGTGCGTTGAGTTTAAATTGCATACGTATCTAGGCGAAAACATACCAATTCTCTGAAATCAAGCCACATGGGATGATGAAACTTTAGGACTGATATGTCGTCTTGGGCGTCTGATCCACAACCTCGAAGTATGGCGTCTGAATACCTGCTTCCTCTTCCCCCTCGCCGCTCCAGACTGCGCCGTCTGTGAAACTGGATTCGCGCCAGGCATTGCGTACAGCTGTCGTAAGTGCTCCGCGGAGGTCACGAGATGGGCGAAGGGGATTCTGGTGGCCGTTGGTTTGGCTCTGATAATAATCGCCGGTTTACTGGTTTCACATCTGCACGACGGCGCTGAGGCGAGCATCGATATCAATCGAAGTTTGTGGAAGAACAAGTGCAGACCTGGTCAATCGTCATTGGGTAACATGCTTCCAGTTCGGGCTATCAAAATCGTCGTGACCGTCTGGCAGATCATATCTCAGGTATACGACCGTTGGCTTTCCGACAGGATAGCTTCGTAGCGAAGAATCCGTAAACACAGGGTTGTATTTATACTGTATTGCCTTTATTATGGTAGAATACGCAAACAAAGTATCGTCGTAGGAATGGAGCAAGTGCGCGCTCTGGTACGAGTGCGAATTTCGGTGAAGACTCTAAACGTATTGATTTCACCACCCGACGTCTGCAAACTCGTTTCTAGGACAAACAATCGTGTGTCTACTTAAATATTGCTACACTCGAAAGACCAGTGCAGGTAGCGTACACTTATACTGCCGCTGCCGGTTCCAGGTTAGGGTTAGGCTAATGAGCCAAACAATCCCTGGCGACGACGTGATGAAGCAAACCTCGCGTTCCTGGCATGTGTGGAGATAAACGCCCTACGGAATTCAACAAATTATTGTGCACGATACGTACCGATCAACCAATTATCTGCTGTAGATACAACTTGTCCACGAGGTTCTCCCTGGCGTGCGGAGCAAGAACACACCTGATCAGAGCGCTTCTGCCGATGTGGAAAGTGCAACCGTATAATGGATATATCGCTCAACACAACCACTGCCATTGCGTTCGGTCGTGCTCGTCCTTACTGAGCCGGGTCCCTTGCCGTTAATTTGTACGCTTGCCCATGTGCTACAAGGGTTAATGTTGTGTGTAGGGGTAAGCAATATTACCAAAGTATTTAATGGCGACTCGCGTCACACTCGTCACGTTGTCCCGGTTGCTTTTGCTACTCTCTCGCTAGTTTGACGCCGTCGCAGGTGACGTATATCCGGACCTGTACCAGACCTTCGTTTCCAAGGTAAACCCGCTCAACCTCGACTTGGACTTCGCCTTCTCGTACTCTTGCTTAGTGAGCAATGACTTTTATGACCATCTGGTTTTCGCCACGATCGCGCCTCTCCTCGCCCTCGTCCTCCTGACGGCGAGTTACTTCATCGCAAGAACGAGAAACAGCTCGTCTGAGTCTGCAATGCGCGAGGTGCGGCACAAGCACCAGGCTGTGGCGCTTTTTATCGCCTTCTTAGTCTACTCCCCGGTATCCTACCGGATCTTCCGAACATTCGCTTGCGACGAGCTTGAAGATGCAGACACATATCTTCGGGCGGACTACCGACTTTTGTGCTCGACAGATCGGCATGGCTGGTACAAGGTCTATGCGTTCATCATGGTGGGTGTCTACCCTATTGGGATAGCTGCTGCGTTCGCGGGGTTGTTGTTTTGGCACCGGCGTGACCTCGTCAAGCCCGGCCGGGGGACGATCCTGCACCTGAAGCCGTTGCAGGGTATATGGTCCGCGTACAAGCCGTCTCGATACTACTACGAGGTTGTAGAGTGTGCTCGCCGGATTGCTTTGACTGTAATTGCGACGTTTTTTCTTCCCGACAGCACGGCACAGCTATCCCTCGCTCTATTGGTTGCGGTTGCGTACGTGTTTGTTTCGGAGGTACTGTCTCCCTTCCAAAAAGGCGTCGATGCCGGCCTGTACCGTTGTGGAAATGGCATCATCGTGGCCAGCATGTACGTGGCCTTCCTCAAGAATGTTGACGTTGGCCAAGATACTGCCAGCACAGAGTACCTCTTGACCTTTTCCGGCGTTCTCATCGCCGCGAACGTGTTCATGGTCGTCACGGTGTTGATGCAGACGATTCTCTTGGGTAAAGAGGTGCATGCGATGAAGAATGCGGTCAGGGCACGTGACATACCTGTCCGCCGTACACAATCGGTGGGCTTGGGAGGCTTACGTCCTGTGTACGAGGACGAAGAATGGAGAGACGGGGGCGGAGCTCTCGAGTCCCAAGTCTTTGAGGGCTAACGAGTTGATTGTACTTCATTAATTAATCGAGGCGAACCCCGAGCGTCCCATGCCTCTGAGTGTGCTGCCACCTCCCTGAGGTGTAAATTCAACCTGGTTAGGGCACAACGATTTCGGGAGAGGATAATTAGCGTGGGGGTTAGGTTTGACAGCCGGCTCCAGCCTCGAAGATGGAGTGGTTGTATGCGTTTACAGGGCAGTATTTCATTGTTTCATTGTGGGGGAAGTAACGCAGCGTGTCACGAGTCCTGGGAACGATTCACGTTCCGTTCCCGTGCAAACCATGTTCTCTGGTCCCACCGGGGTCCCACCAGGGTCCCACCCAAACACGTCTCGTGGAAACCCTGATGCGTTTGTCTTCAAAACGGTTCATGTGTGAAATTGTGTTATGCACGCGTGGTTGTCAGTTTCCGAGTCGTATACGTTCCCCCGGGAATGTCGAACGTTCGAATGCCGCGCAAAGTACAATGAGTTTGGACTCCGTGCGGCCTTACTTCCTCGTGTCTCGCGTGTACGGGATCACGACGTACACTGTTTTGTTCAAGCCCGTATGATACGATGAAACTCCCATGCCCAACGTGAGTGTTTTCGCAACGTATATTCCCATCGTCGTCGATGGTGTGTGTAGCGTTTGGGCATGAGCCGTGTCTTCGGTCAATGATGTATTCTGTATTTGTTTGTATTTTAGACATTCGTCATTTTTCGTTTGAAGCTATATTATTAGTGTACCTTTTCTGTTGGGCATGCTTGTAGTTCAGTCCATGTTTGCATGGTTCTATTTTGGCCTTTCGTGTGTTTGGTGTACTTTATATTTTGTAGGGGGGGGGGGGAGGTTGTTGATAATTTCTGTATTTTGTACTGTGTATGTATGTATACATGTATATATGTAGTGCCCGGCACAATAACCCGGTTATAAACCTGCCGGGCACAACCTTGCACTCACCGAAGTTCCAGCTGCGGGTACGGAGCTCTTGCCAAATATTTGCCGACGTCCCGAGTGACGACATGGACGTCTTGCAGAACTCACATAAGTTTCTCGTAGGTACGTGCGTATATGCAAGTGTCGTACTCATACCTGTATCCGCACCCGCACCCGGGTTGTTTTCAAATTGGTCTGCTCACCCTGGGTACTATTTTGGCACGGGCATATCGAACCTACAGAAGGTAAACACCTTACGAACTGGTCCCACGAATTGGGGGACAAACAACCTGGAGTTTTAGCGTGGGACGTTTTTTTTCTCAGTTTTTTTAATGGGTGAGGGAACGGGTAGGAATGTCGTACATGCGTCACAAACGCTCTGGTATGGATAATATTCGAACCAAATACCCTGGATATGGTTTGTACCTGAACGCAATGTTCAATGTTTGCATGTTTGTTTGTATTTGTATCTTTTGTGTCGATGTGTTTGATTTTATGAAGGTTTTTGCTTGAGATTTGTTTTTTGGTCTGGAGCTCTGGAAATTATTAATTGGGGTATAATATGTTTGCACTCCTTTGATTTTCACTTTGCGTTCGTGCATTTATTACATTTTCGTCATACGTGCAGCTACCAAGTACATCTTGTTTGCCTATCGTCCTGCATTTCATAAGATTGGGTTTAGTGTGGGGGGTGCATCCCGGGCTTTCTCCCCAAATAGTACACGTTGCTGTTCCCGCCTTACTTTTAAACACTTTGCTTGTTTTTTGCTCCACAGTGGTTTGGTTTGTTCACTTGGAACACGTGCGATGAAATACACACAGGCGACGACAAGGGAATATAGGTTGTTTACGACTTCACTTGAATGGGGAGTAGGCACATAACGGAGTTCGACTACTTGCATATCGTAGGGTTTTTGTTTTGAGTTATGGTCGATTTTGTTGTACCTAGAGATTATTAAATGTGTTAGACGTTGGAGGTCATGCTGCACATTATTCGAATGTAAACCGAGTAAAATATTGACATAAAAAGGTGCCGTGCACGTCCATGTAAAGCTTCTACCTTTATTAAACAATAACTTATACACCATTCAAACCAATATGTATCGTGGTACCTGATTCAAACACCGTAAAACACCGTGGTGGGCAAAAGGTTTTCCGGTGAATATCTGTTGTGGCTAAATCCCGATAGCAACGTTTCCGTCGTGGTCCGTTTCCGCGCAAAGTAGACAACCCCCCCTCCCGAGTGGTTTCTTGTGGGGGTCTACGTACCGTTTTGAGCCTGCTTTGGATTGTGGCCCATTCATCATATCCTGCTGTAGGGTGGTATCAAACGAGTCTCGGTGAAAAAAGGCATGCCTTGTTTAGTTGTGCTTAACGTCGAATATTTTTACTTTAAGCAGCAGCGCCGCGCAGAAGAGGAAGCCCGCTCCTCACGCGACAAGTTCCGCCTCGACCGGGATTCCCGACACCAGGGAGCTCACAATGCCTCCGGAGGCATAGCTCTCGGCTTAACGAACCACGTAGAAAGACGAGCCCGCGCAGTTCGAGTGACTGGCGAAGGTCACGCCAACAACAGCGGGGAGTCCAAGGAGCCGGCCGCTCCAGCTCTTGAACGGACGGTAGTAAGCGTTCCGCCGTCCCGGAGGCCACCAGCGAAAGCGGAAAGCGGCAAGTGGTTCCTGCTTTGGTAGATGTTTCAGCCTCGGCCGAACTGCTTGCGCTACTGACCGTGTCTTGATACCCGCGTCCTGCCGTTGTCGTCGATCGGTGGCCAAGCTCAGTCACCCGCGACCGAAGCCGCTGACGCAGACGGCGCAACCAAGCACACAATAAACGGTATACGCGCGTACAAACACGTGGGTCTCAAGGACATTGCTCGCATATCAATCCTCCTGTCCCCCTGCTCGATCAACCGGTCGGATGCCGCGCAACAACTCACCCGTTTAGTTACGTTCTCCGCGTCCGACATTCTCGTGCGGTGCGACGAAGACAGCCACAAGGGTATACACCCGACCGAGTGGGTCCCCTTCTGTGTGTACCCTCTCCAGAAAAGCTTTCAACGAGCCATCATGCCTGACAAGCCTACGACTGATTTTCTTACTGCGCTGAGGGATGATGTGTTTGGACAGGTGTTGCGAGCTCTCGCAAGCGGAGCCACGGCCCCGGCGGCGTTCGAGCTCCGCTTGAGGCTGCTCAGCTCCTCCTTCGACAGCGCCGACACGAGAGAGTGCGACGTCAAGTTACATAACGTTAGCGTATCATCTATGTGATTTTGAACGGAACTTTCGCGTGGTATGCTCCACAGCGACAGGCTCTGAACGTGTTCTGGCATCTGGGGTGGACGTAGTTAGAGGTGGTTCGAATGGCGGTTCATGATCAGTACCCCAGTTCAATGCCCACGTTGTACCCCGGCGTTGTCGCAACAATGACGAGGCCGTTTGACACTTTAGACTTCATTTGGTCGGCTTTTTAGACTCTTGGAAGTAATATGACACCTGCCATCAACGGCGACAAAATATTTGATTTGCCTGCTTCCTCGACGGGTTGGCGGTCATTTGCCCTGTTGGGGGCCCGGCCCGCCAATAACGGGCGCGGTCAAGGCCGAACGCTTTCTCCTTCGCCTTCGTGGCAGACAGGGTCGCGCACTAGTCCGAGCATGATGAATGTCACCCAACTCATCCCCGACTGCACAGACCCGTGGCTTGACAATTCCTACAATAGCTGACCCCTAGGCGAACTCCAATATGCCGACGTACACGAGGTTTGCATGTCCAACCACACCGAGGACCCTGATGTGTGAGGCGGCCTGCTCTCGTTTTTCGAATGCACAGCTTCACTCAGCGCAAACCAAGGCTGCTGCCTGAACTGCCACGAATACATATACTTATTCAAACAGTGTAGAAACAACTTCGTGAACGAGAGCGGCCTTTTGAACAACGACCTCGGACAACTCGGTGATAATGGTGCCGGCCGAATACCGGCGTTGGCAAGTTCACATGACATTACACCACCGCGAGGAAACCCCTCGCGCTCGAACAGACACAACAACCGCAAGAAAAACTAGCGTCGCTCCGGACACTCGCGTGGGCAGCATCAAGGTCAGCAGAACAAATAAAGCGACGGCTACAAAACACACGCGGTAACAGACTACCAGGAGGGCGGCTCTGACAAACACGACGGTGTCCCACCCTCACCCGCCTCTGCCGCGCCTGCTTCTGACGCTGAAACCCGCGACGGTGCCTCATATAACTCGGGTGGGCACACGATCGGACGCCAGCCAGGCACCTTCGGCACTGGCAACTGACAAATCGACCGTGCTACGGCCCCTCCCACGTGTCCGCCGCCAGCGTTCCCTAGATACAATGTATTAGTTTCACACGATGCTCGGTTCCCAGCCTCGCCCAGCGCGCCGGCCAATCTCGGCCGTCGCTTCGCCTGGTGACCTTGTCCCCAACACGTCGTCCCGTATACGCGGTCGACGCAGCAACACAACCCCATCTACCCCTGTGGGGAGCCCACCGACCTCCCTGCCGCCTGTCACCAAGTTTCAAGGTCGCAAGCCCGCGACGGGAGCCTGCGGCCCGACCGCCGCTCCCGTCAGCCGAAGCTTAGGAGCCCTCGCAGTAAGAGCCGCTCCGTCGTTGACAAGAACCCGCTCGTCGAGCGCCGCTGCCCTAAACCACGGCCCTAATCAGGCTACGGGAGCCTGCGCCTCGAGCTTCGCCCCCCTCAACCTTGGCCAGAGGGCCGACGCGATACGCGTTGCTCTCCCGATCCACACGCTGCGCAGTACCATGCGTGCTTCGCCTGCGCGTCGCTCATTTCCGCGAGGGTGTTTCCTTCCCTCACCTCCTGGCCCCATGCGGTGGCGATCGGTTTGAGGTGCGGGAAGCCCAACACCGAAACGCCGAGATCTCGATCGAAGCTCGACTCGGCTTTTTCTTGCAATAACGGAAGCCGCTCTACCCTTTTTTCTGTCAAAGAGGAGCCGATAATATTTGCTACCTCGTCGCCCTTCTCCAGCAGATCTACAGAGGCAGAGCCCTTTCCAGTGGGCACTCTACCACCCACCCGAGCTCCGTCTTTGAAGTGGTCTTCTGGGTCTGCAGGCCCCCATTTGACTTCGTGCACGCTACCCCCCGTGCAATTCTCCTTCGATTGCAGTGCAGAAGGAAACACCAGACACTGCCCGACGAGCCCGTGTTGACTCCTCTCCCCCGCCAGCCCTGCATGAGCGCTTAACACCGGACCAGCGCTCTTCGTTTCTGCGCGTCTGGGCACGTCTCTCTCAGCATCTGCGAGCAGTGGTGTTTGATCTCCACGGTCCATACTGGACCCCGGCAGACATCGAGCAGCTGGGGGGTGTCCTGTATGATTTTTTCTGACGTTTTCTCCCAGTCCAAGACGGATTTTGGTTCCTGCTCCTTGAGGCCTTTCGTGATTTCGGTCCCGGAAGGTAGCGCACCGGTTACGTCCCGACCGCACCGCATAAACCCCATCATAGCCAAGGAAATAGAAGGCACTCAGAACCAGTACCTTGCGGCAGGGCTGATACAGCATTCGTCTTCTTCATATTCGAGCCCGCTGGTAGTCATCCCGAAAGAATCTGGAGGCGTTCGCATCACAGTCAACTATAAACAGCTCAATTAGAGCAGCAGCCTCAGCCAGCTGCCCATTCCACGCATGGATCAAGTGTTCGATTATTTGAGGAATAGCCGGGTGTTTTCCCTGTTTGATTTGGTTATTTCGTTCCACCTGACTACCGCAAACAAGGACATTGTCCCTCTTACGGCGTTTTGCGCTCCCACGGGCCTCTATGCGTGGATCGTTATGCCCAAAGACAGCAGTGCTTGGCCCGGCTGGTTCGTCAAAGTGATCAACGAAGTTATCAAGGGCTTGAAGCAAGTAGCGGCCAACCTCAACGACGTGATCGTCTTTGACTCCGATCCGGTATCCTACATCTAGACGATAGGTGCTCTCTTCGAGCGGCTGCGCAAGCATAACCCCAAGTTCTCCCGTCGAAGGCCCGCCTGGGCGCTACGGATGCCGAATTCCTGGGCCACCCCATCTCGCCCGCGGGCGTGCGTCCAAACGCAGACAAATTGCTATGTCCAAAAATCCCCTGCCCCGGAACATGAAGCAGGTCCGCGCCCTGATGGGGGGGATAGGGTACTATCGCAAATTCCTGCGTGATCTGTCAAAACGAACTCGTCTCATCCCCACCCGTCTTCGGCATGGAGTCACGTTCGTCTTCGCGCCGTCGATGAAGGTCATCGTGCGCGAGATTACCGATGAACTCGCCATCCCTCCCATTTTGGTCTGGCCCGACTGGGAGGCTGTAGCCGACGGCTCCCGCACCTTCCATGTGTATTGTCACGCCGGCATCGACGGTTATGGTGCCACCCTCGAACAGAAACAGTCCGAGGGCTCCGTGTGACGCATTGCTTACATCAGTCGATTCACCCTCGACTCCGAGAGGCACTGGACACCCCTCGACTTGAAAGCAGGTAGCATAGTCTGGGACATCAAGCGATTTCGAGGCTACCTTTGGGGTACGAAGTTCCAAATCGTTTCGTATCACAAGGCGCTCGAGAACATCGGCAATTTAGGAGACCATAACCCGCGCGTTCAGCGGTGGCTTGAGTTTCTCACCGCGTTCGACTCCATACTCTAGTACCGCAAGTGCAGCGCCAAAGGAAATGCTGACTTTCTATCCCGCTTGCCAGAGCCAGCCACATAACACGATCGCAGTAGATCCTGCAGCCTCACCTCTGCCGATGACGATGGTATCTTCCTCATTCAAGCCTGCGAACTCGTCGCCCGTTTTTCAACAACCCCTGATGTCGGCTTGGGTGGGCTAGGGCCCGGCCTCGATAGTGGGGTTTTGGGTGGGCTACCCTTCACCTCTTCGACGTTTCGCGATTTTCACGAGCACGGGCCACGTATGAGGATTGACGACCTCTCGTGTCCTTCGGGGAGCTTCGTCACTCGTTTATTTGCTTCTGTCGCCACTTTTGATCGCCGTCCTGGCCGTGAGGAATTTCAACCTGCCGCCGACACCGCTTTCGGTTCGGTTTTAGCCGTACCCCCAGAGGGCGGCACGGGTTTTGCAAAAGGACCCGCTGCTGCGACAACTATCGCCAAGCATGCTCCTCCCCCGACGAGTACTTCACAGGGAGAAGAATCCACCGATATCACAGATTCGGTTGCGTCCGCCTCTCCACCGTCCGACAAAACCGGCGCCTCGGACGGGTTTGCAGCCTTCGGGCCACATTTCCAGCCGGACGCGTCGAAGAACAACCGCTGCCACTGGCAGTGCACCGCCTGCTGTTGGGTATGGTTTTGGGCCCGGCGAGGACCCTCGAGCATTCACCCAGAAAACAACCCCCACGCCGCGAGTCCCTCGAGCGCGATCGCCTTCGGCCGTCGTTTTGGCTCCCGCTCCGGCCGCCTCGCCTGTCCCGACGGTACTCGTTCCGTTCGACCGCGACCGCGCCGAGCCTGCGGGTACTCCTCTTGGAAGACTTACTACGCTCGCTGGCATACCGTCCGTCACCGAGATGGACTTGGATGTCCTCGGTGCAGCTGCCGGACTACAGTTCGGTGATTCCGAAGCGCGCTACTCGCACGCCGACTGCGCGCGAGAGCAGCAGGCCGAGCCCGCGTGCAACGCTGCCATATTCTAGATAATTATGGGCCGGCCACAGGCCTTGCCAGCCGATATGGTTTCATGTTATCCCTCACACCATCGCCCTTCCTTTTCGGAGGTTTAGGAGCTGGCTGGCAAATGACAACTTCACACAACCGAAATCGGACTCGTCCTACTTGTCCGACGGTCGTCCCCACCCTTAACGCCTGATTCAACGCGCTCCATGGGCCGAACAGTCCGGTTTGTTGAACGACGAGCCCCTTCGCATTTGTGTGCCGCTACTCATGCGGCCCTGGGTCATGCAGGCTTGCCATTCTACAGCTTCCTGCCACCTGGGAGCCGCGCCCACTCTGTCCATGCTCGAACGTTTCCACTGGTGGACCGGTATCAGCATATGGACCAGGTGGTGGCTACGCCACTGCTTGAAGTGCCAAGCGCGAAAAACTTCGCGGCAGACGGGCCGGTCGCCCGTCATACCGATGCCCTTGCCTGAAGGGCCCGGCATCGCTATCATCGTTGAATACTTCAGTCCTCTCCCGACCACGCCCCGGGGCAACACATACATATTTCTCTGCACATACCGCTTCAGTCGCCGCGCCGTCATGTTCGCGGTCACCGCGGCCGAATTCACCGCTGAGGGCACGGCCAACATCCTAATCAACAAGTATATCCCCCTCTGGAGATGCTCCCGCAGCATACTCTCGGACAACTGCCTCCAGGTTTTATCAAATATTTCGCAAGTCGTCTATCAGCTTCTCGGGGATCGGAAAATCGTCACGAGCTCCTACCACCCTACCGGCAACGGTGGGATGGAACGTGTAAACCACACGATGGCCCAGATGTCGGTGATGGTCGTCAACGAGCTCCTCCAGCACAATTGGGATGAACAGCCCCCCCGCGTAGAATGGCGTACGACAACTCGGTCAGCGCCGCCAAGGGTTTGGCTCCCAACGAGGTCCACATGGGTCCGCTTCCTCGCCTTCCTCTCACGATGTTCGAGCGCGCTGGAGTCGCCGGCGACTAACGTTTGGCCCGCGACCAGCTTACGTAATGCGACCTGGCAACGGACCGCCAGCAGCGCACGTATGACATCGTTCGCGTACACCACGCCCTCACGGTTGCTAGCGTAAACCGGCGCAACTCCGCCCTCTCCGACGCCCTGCGTCAGATCCATGGATTGGTTAAAGTTGGATCAAGTGGAATGGTTCAGGGAGGGGAGTGTGAAAAAATCGACAAAAATCGCGTGAATTCCCGTGTTGGCTATTTCTCGCGGGAAGGGTCCCCGTGGTGGCCAGTTCCTGTCCAAAAGTCAAAAGTACATTCCCGTGGTGGCTAAATTCCGCAGGAAATGTTCCCAAATTCGAAAATCGTGCCTGAGGAAGGCCCTGTTTGTTTGTTTTTGTTTTGTCCGCTACAAGGGTATCGCGTAGGAGCCGGCATACAGTAGGCCAATCAATGGCTTGACCAACCAGTAAATCGTGTAAAAGGGTGTGGATTGTGGCCTGTTAGTTTTATTGTTTGGTATTTTGTCCGCCATAAATACCGGCCCCGCCCTGACTATTAATTGTCGCTACCGAAGCGTATTAAGTCATACTGGTAGGGAATACGACGGGGTACGCGGAAATAGGCCAGTGTGGCGCCGGTACATCATAACGGACAAAAACAAAAGAGTGTACAAAAAAACACGGCGATCCAGCGATCCAAGTATAAGAGCATATTTGGCAGTTGACGCACTACGCGAGCGAGCTAGCTACTCCACATTGTAGACGTTGTAGATGCAGATTTCTCTGGGAATACCAGTCGGCTTTATATATACTTGTACGTACACGTACTGCGGCTATGAGTACCTACCTTTCACAACAAAGCTGTGGTGGTGTGGTGGTGGTGGGGGGGGGTGATACAGCTTCGCATGCGTAGCTCCGCGGTCGATTATGGAGCCCAGCTCCGAAAATATGGTGCTGGTCCGATTCCAGAGTCGACGACCTTTTTATTATTGCCAGTCGGCGATTTAGGACAATTCGACGGATTTTGACCGTTTATGGTTTGCGCTTCGCGCTCACGGCCTCCGGTGGCTCCTGCAAAAGGCTATTTAATACGAGTAGTTATATTGCGTGTTCGCGAGGCAACATCGCACAGACAGCATCAGCAGTGCACAAGATACCACAAAGCAGTACAAACTTCAGATATTATTATACGTCCTAATTGTGAAGTTTCGAAGTCGTGTGATATAATACGTATCATGGTCACGTATATAGGGTCGTTGCCAATCCTAATCTTGTTATTAAGGGGCCCCTTCGGCCTGGAAAAAGAGAGAACTTGAGTGTTGACAATATGTATGTTTCGTCTTTTTTACGGCAGCTATACTATTTCTGGTATAATAACACCATAGTATCAGTACTCCTGACAAAACGGATCTGTTTTTATTCGCTACCAGGTATATAGTATATATATTTTTTCCCGAAGGAGCCCCTTAATATCACTATATTTGGTGTTGTGGTTGTCATGTACGTGTATATATGTCCTTTGGATACGTATTACGTAGTAGCTCTTCATTCATTGACTTGTTGCGTGAGGAACAAGGAATAAGTGTGTGTGTGTTCTTCACATTGAACCTTCCTTTTCTACCCGTACTCGTAAGTCATTATTTATTTATTTATTTTTTCAATTCATTTATTATCTTCACACTTTCGTCTCTCCCTCCCTAGTCGTAACTGAGATCCGGGGTCACAAAGTAGGCTTCTCTCCCTCCCCCCCCACTACGCTTCTTGCCTTGGTTATTATTGCGCGGAGGGGTCAGCCTTCCCAACGCTCGTCGACTTTCATCGAATTTTGCTAACTCACGCTCTCGCGCTTTCTGCTATTATTATAGTCAAGATATGTTTAGCGAGAAAAAGTGCCTAAGAGCATGCACTCGGCGGGGCTCGAACTCGCTTTCTTGACGCTTACAGGCTTCGTGATTACCTGCTAGCCCACCGGGACTTGGCATGAAGTGCTATCTTCAATAAAGCACATATTAATATATAGTCTTACATATCATACCAAGTACGTGTAAACCACAGCACAAGGAAAGTGCAAAGAACATTTCGACCATCCTATATATACATTTAATTTTTTAATATACATACGTGACTAGGTATCATTATGCATGTACTCGAAACTTCACGATTGAAAAGGGTACGAACGTGAAGGTTCGCAGCTAGTATATACCACGGTTTGTACTGATGTGTGTGGTACCTGGTACACTCCTGGTGCTGTGGCACCTGGTAGGCACGGAGCGAGTAAGCTTGTACTATAATATATATTATAGCTTGTGGTGGTTTTTGTCAATGACGCGACAAGAAAAATACTTAAAAGGTGGACGGGTAGGCTTTCCAAGTTCCAGGGGCTTTGTACCTCTGTTTTCGCCCCCATTTTCGTTATCGCTATATATGTATCGTTATCGACTTCTTGAGGTTTATCGGTAACGATTATTTCAGTAAGATCGTTATCGTTATAGAAGTTATATCTTGGCCTTTTCGTACCGATACGTTTTTGGTTTCGATACCCAACACATATATACTACCTCGTACATACGTATATGTATATAGTTGTTGTGAAACTGGGTAAATTGTAAGAATCTCCGCACGACGACTATTAATACTACGATTACTACTATAAAAGAGACCGGCCTACCGGTGCACAAACGAACATTTTGGTCCCCCCGTTCTGACCCCACCCATCACGTGCCTTACCCCGCAGAAATTGTAAAGTTTTTGTCTTGAGTCAGTAGTCAGTAGTGGACAAAACTTTTAGTGGATCTTCCTACTGTACGGTAGCTAATTAGGCACTCTGATTGGCCGAGCAAGCACTGACGACTGGCATAGGGTTCGGGTTCGGGTTCGGGTTAGGGTTCGATCTTTAGGGTCACACTACTACTACCAAGACAAAACCCCCATTCTAAAGATCCACTATCACCCTTTGTCCACCCCTCTCTCGAGTCTCGAAGTGGCAGTGCACGCCACGCGGCCAGCATCGAACTATTAATAGTCCTCACAGCAGCCGCGCACACACGCGCACCGAAGACAAAAAGCTCGAGTATCTTTCATTTTTTCGATTGTTTGTGAGCTCGAAGGACGGACGCACCACACACACGAAGCAGACACCATCAGCAGAGATATATCGCCCGGCAAGAGGTAAGAGCGTGTTTAGACCTCGCACTTATCTGCTGTGGCATCGCGACCTTTCTTGCGTACGTAGTAGCCATTTATCTGCGAGTTGCGCGCTTTTGTTCCCTGTAGTAAGTCATTTCTCTGGGGGGTTGACATGAGCGCGAAAGGCGGGAGGCTTTTTTTTTCGTTTCATTAGAGTCGTACAGGAGGATTGTAACCACACTTGGCCGGTGTTCCCAACTATACATATATATCATACCGAAAACAGTTTCCGTGCACCCAGCTACGTATAATATATAGCTGGTTGGAAATGATTTTACTGCCATATCTGCCCATATTGTTATTATATTGGTTTTACTGCGTACGCGTAATGCACTATCAACATGAACCCTGAACCCACGACCGATACGTAGAAGGACGGTTCGCGCTTGGCGCTCTCAATTCACGGTTCGCGCTTCGAGCTCGCAGCCTCCGGCGGCTACTGCGGAGGGCTGATTGTGTTTTTGCTCCTTGGGGGTAGAGCAGGGTGCCAAATGGGATAACATCCGGGTGGGATCAGGTACGGGTGGGAGCACGGTGAACAGCGCTGGACTCGGTGAAAACACCCTGCTCAGAAGCACAAAGTGTGGGATGTTCTCACTCCAAGTTGTTAATATACGTCCTATATAGTTCACGGCGAAACAAAGGGATTGCCTTCTGCATCGTTTTGATTTCTTACGTACATTTTCGCGGCGGTTGAATAAAACCAACCATTTGTGGCGTTATTCTGAAATATCCCTAGTTCACGAAAAAAAAACAAAAAGGAGCAATCGTACGCTCAGGCAATGCCGGATCTTATGCTATTTTAGTTGAGGTGATTTTACGTATCTTCACAAAGGCTTCGGGGTATCTGGTCACAAATATTATCAGATTTGATCAGAACAACGTCTTATGGAGGCTGAATCTTACTGGTATGCAATATTATTTTAGTGATTGAAAACCGAAGGAAGTCGTATTTTCCACCATAAAAAACCCACGACATCGATGCTCGATGTGCTCTCTTGTGGTGATTTTGGTTTTACTTCATGGGCGATTAGGAAAAGCAGAACATAATTTTAGATTTTGAACTACACGACACGAACAATGCGAGCGAGCATTCTGTCGAGCCTCGACATGTGCCATGACATGTCCTTTGCTTTTGATAACATATTACCTTAGTACAATACAAACACGCCAATCATTTGTTTTGACGTGATGCATGCGCCTTTAGTGACTGTTCCCTCTCCACATACATGCTGAAGCGGGGCAGGCGCACACGCGAAAAAAACTTGTTCAGGTGGCGTAAGTCGGCTGCGAGTAGGTTTACGTCGAGACTATGATGAACATTTATGTTATATGGCCGCGGGTGAACCATGTTCGACGAGTATAGCTAACAGCATATCTACCCAACACGTGCCCGTCACTCTGCTGCGGCGTACGTCCTTTTTGTTCCTCAACAAACCCCCGTGGGTGCAAAAGTAACATCTAGGGCCAAACCATGCGGTTCGGGTACGTGCTTCTGGGGCTGGTGGCGCTGACGTCCGTTCGCACTTCGCACGGTAAGCACCTCTTTTGATGGGTTGTGGAGACGCGCCCGCTACTGCTGTAGGTTTAACTGCTAGGCTCCAGGAGGGGGGTGTGCGGTCTGAAAATCGCCGCCGATCTCGTTGGAAAACATCCCAACGCCGTCGGCCGTTTTGCAAGTGGCTTATTGCTGATAGATACTCAGTTTATGCCGCAGACCAACTTTTCCGCAAGGGGGCTGGATACAAGCTGTATAAGGTGATCTAACTATAGTATATACATATATTATGTATAAGAGACGATCCATATTCGTACCTGCTATGTCGTACATATATACCATACGAGGGTACTCCGTTTCAGTACACGAGAGGGTTGTCGGTATGCCGGTTTTAGGGCGGTTGGCTTTGTTCTTCTGTACTGTATTATGTACGTATATATGATGAGTGATTCGATCAACCAAGAGTTGTGTACAAGCCGGCGAATCTTGACAAACGACCTCATGAATACCGACACTCCTATATGTTTAGCGGTGCGTATATGGGGGCAACACACAAATATTGATGTAATCAATAGTGTTCGCCTTCGGGGATAGCAGAACTTCAAAACACACCCCAACATCGACCCCCACAAGCCACACGCGTGCTGTGACCCACAAAAAGGAGTATTTGTTTCAACCGGAGTATTTGCTGACTAAGGCTGCTTGTCAACTGAGCAACTGCATTATTTCGTTGTATCCCTCTACGTAGTAGGTCATGGGAATAATCATGGGTGTTGGAATATCATGTACCAGGTATATATTGTCTCAAACGCAGTACTGCTGCGAGTCATACAACTCCTGAAGGAAGGAACCTCAGGAACTAATTGACCACCGCTACCAACGCACGCTTCGCAACAGTTGTCAGCAACAACATCTGTCGACGGTGCGCGCTGTGCACGAGTATTACGTAGCTTACTGTTGTTCCAAACCCGCTGACGTCGTCAAATAACAACGTGGTCGGCCGGGTCGACGTTCGCTGCGATGCATCTTGCTGTTGTGCTGAAGGCCGATGCAGCAACGGCCTTGCGGGAGTTCAGACAGACGACATCTGCTGCGATGACGGCTGCGGCAAATGCGGAGGAAGCGGTTGCAACAAACTACCCGGCGGATCGGTCAGTTGGTGTTTATTGTCGACGCGTGCTGCTGTAGGGATGTGGCCCGTACTACAGTTAGTGGTATGGGGGTCTTACTGCAGGCTAACATAAAAAAAGTGGTATACGTACGAGTCTTTTGAAAAACGAATGTCACGCACGGCGTTTTTTTACGTCAGCAATACTATGTATCTACATGTAGTACAGTATATATACACGGCATAGCTCGTTGAAGGTCCATTGGTTTGCCTACTATTATTACGGGCAAGGACCATACGATACCTGGTAGTAAATAGGAACTACGGTAACCACAAAAGCCTTAGTAATTGTCTTATTTTTACCACCAATACCTGGTCCCTATTTACTATGGGCCTCCGTCGTAGTGCTAGGCGCCCTCGCCGAGCATCTTAGTAAAAACGGTATCAGCAGCCTGAGGAGCTGCCATTGTTCTACTGTGTGGGTACCATAGGTATGGGGAGTCGGAATTGAGTAAGAGGTACTTCTCGTGATAAAAACGGCGTCTGCTCGATCAAACTCATGCTACAAAAACAGTTGCCCACGTCATGAATTATCTTAAGCTGCGCACAGGGAGTACGTCTGAGCATTACAACTGGAGATATGCCGTTTTCAGTAGGAAGTCATGAGATACAGTAGTACTGCAACTGAAAAAAATCAAAGGATCTGCATTTGTTTACACAGCAGTGCTCTCTATTGTTTCGTCCGGATCGCCCCCTTAAAGAGTCTATACGTCAACCAACAATCGACTGCTGCTGTACGCATAACTTTTGAGCTCAACCCCATATGCACTGGGTCATCAGCAACAGTAGTTATCGAACGAAGGATGATGTTGTTTACTGTAGATACAAACTGTTTTGTTGCCTCACCTTAGTCGAGGAGCCTTGTTACGTCATTTGTGTTCGTCTCAAAAGTGGACACCCCACCCTACCGCAGCACGGTTCAGGGGGGGAAATCGCATGCATCAGTATATCAGCTAGGATTAGCATATGGCAGGGAGACGTGTACTGCTCACCGCCTAACATCGGCGGATGTAATTGACATCTTGCGCTGCCCCGTTATTTCGTCTGGCAGGACTCGTGCTGCACCAGCAAAATCAGGGACAGGGGCGTGTACTGCAGCAACACACGGGGCGCGCCGTGCATAGTCAGAAGTAATTGTGAGTTTTACACAGCTCTGGCAGGAGCAGTGACTACCCCCATATAGCTGGGTATGCAGTTTTGATGCCTGCTGCTGTTTGTGCTTATTCGGCCGTGTACTTTGCGCACATCTTTGCTGTTTTGTGAACATTTTGCAATGTGCGTGAATGCTCTGTACGTATTAACAAGCGGGACGTCGAACGTTACGTGTAGTTTGACGAACCCACCCTCGCTGCGACCTATCCTCGTGTTGTGCTGAAGCCTTATGTGACAAAGGCTATCCTGGAGTGCAGAAAGACGACATCTGCTGCGATGCTGCCTGCGGAACATGTGGGGGGCCCGGTTGCTCTTCACGGCCTGGCGGCTCGGTTAGTTGGTGTCTGTTGTCGACGCGTGCTGCGGTATAGATACCGCCTAAACATAATTCGGCTCCTCGTTTATGGAGTTCTTTAGGTCACCCAACTATCGATGTATAACTATAACTGTAAGCTAGCCCGAAGTGTAATACCATGAGCTTCGTACTGCTTGTATTTATTAGAGACCGTTCTTGTATACGCTTAAGATGCAACTGTGTTTGGTTAGCGCTCGTCTGTTGAGTAGCCCTATCACCTCCTTGCTTTGGGGCTCTAGTGAGGATACCGTATCATAGCACGGCTCTAGGGTGGGGCTTGAATACGTCAGTAGTCAACCAGCGTATGTCAGCCCTGAGCATCGGCCGGTCTCACTGAAATGGACCCTGCCCCCTTTTGTGTTGACAGGGCGGCTGCTGCACCAGCCGGATCAGGGATACTCGCAAAGGGTGCGACTCCACGCAAGCGGGGCCGTGCGTTATGGAACGTGCGTCTCGAGAAATTTTAGCTATATCAGGGACGACCGTCGTGGTCCCGTTTGCAGCTGCCCTCTCTCGTACTGCTTGTACAGTAATAGCTAGTCGCTATGAACATTTTTTTTCTCTTCTGGCTGTAGCGACGCACCTGAATGCCCCGTGTGCGACAACAAGTTCCACCTCGAACGCGACGCTTGATTTGACGACCATGCCTTTGACTATCACGTTTGCGCTTCTTGCGATTTAGGCTAAGGTAGGGGGTGTGGCCCATTGTTCACGGACGAGTTTTCACAACCCCCGCTTTATTCAATCGCGCGTGTTGCCCTGTGCCTTTACACTAGAAACGTACGTAAACCTTCTGTTTTCACCCAGCGTAAAACAATGATTTCCTAAGCGGTGCTCACCGCGTAGCCAGAACGCACGAAACTGTTTGTCCACCAGTTTTCGGGCTCTGTATCCTCTTTTGTTAACAGGAACACGGGTTGACGCACGCTACAGTATTGAGGGTACCAAAGTAGCTGGCTAAAGACGAAATTTGACACACGACGCTTCCAATCCGGGACCCTGCTAATTTAATTTAACGTCCCCTGTGCGGTCTAGATTACTGCTTGTTCTTGGCTACGTATGTGTGTAGGGTTGAGCTTGATATATTGCATACGGTCGGTTTTGGGGGGGAATATAATTATCGTATAGCGGGTAGGCTTATAGAAAAGTATATGTTCACCTCTGTACAGCGCGTCCATTTCTCTGGAGCTCTTACTTTCAAACTGCCTGATACCGTGTGTCGACAGTTCCTCTTTCGTTTGACCCCCCCCCCCCCCTAAACTATGCTCCGTCTCGAAAGGGATGAGTGGTCAATGGTCAAATGACTAAGGCAAGCAACAAATGAGTACGCCCCCCCCCCCCCCCCCCCCCCCCCCCCCCCCCTAAACTACCCAATAGGTCCAACGTATTCGCCAACCTTCTCGCCGGTGGACTTTGGACCAACAACACCGCCAATGGACGCGCCAACGGATGCGCCGACCGCAACGCCAACCACAATGTCGGTCCTTACTTGCAGCAACGGGCTTCCCGGTTTCGAAGATGGTGACATCTGCTGCGAGCTGCAGTGCGGAATATGCGGAGGATCCGGTTGCAGCAGTCGCCCCGGTGGAGAGGTGTGTTTTTGTCTTTTGCGTTTGGTTTGTAGACCTCCGTTTGCACGAGCTCTCAGCTTAACAAGTTCCCGACCTCCGAACGCGGAGGGAGGGCCCGGGGTCACCAACAGTTAGGTCGGCTGCGTCAGGCACAACTGCGTCCATTGCGAGTAGTAGCGTGTACCACTCATCCGACGCTTGGGTCGAAGAATGCCGTGTACGACGCGAAGAGGATAATTCCCAACCATTGCATTTGGCGTCGCAGGTTCTTGTCGAGTTAGAGTTGGGCTTGTTGAATAGCCTTGTTCGTAACCACAGGGTCGCTTTGGGTGGACCTCATTAGTGTAAATGAGCATCAATAACGATGATAACCTATGTATCGTGCACACTATCGCGCAACCACAACCTCTGGCTTCCTAACGAAAGCACCCGTCGCCTCTTTCCCGATCTCCAGGCTGGCTGCTGCTCCGGCGCAATCAATATGTCTGAAGTTATGTGCAGCGAGGCTATGTCGGCGCCGTGCATCATCGACATTTAGGGTGCGCCGCGGGAAACTCCAGCACAATCTACAACGCTTCCTCCAACTGCATTCTTGATCCGTTTACGATGTTCGTGGCTGTATAAGATGGGCACTACTTCGGCGTTCAGTTTTTCGCCGCAGCGTACTTCCATACCTGATGGGTGCAAGCAAGTCGCTCGCCATAGGTGGCCTGTTGTTCGGGGAAAACGCGTTTTCCCGGCGTTACCGCTTCCGGAGGTGGTAGTGCGAAGGAATGGACCGTAATACGGATTTCAGGAACCGGTGACGCGAACAATGTTTGATAGAAGTTGGCGTCGTGTACATTCTTAGGTCATAAGCTTCTCTCCTCTACTTTATTCTACTGTAACATGTAGGGCAGCGGCTGGGGGGGTCCCATAACGACAAACTACACGGCAACACTAGCGAGTCAAAATACACGCTAGAGTTCTAGGGAGTGTGCGCGGTGAAATGTCGATCACGAGGGTTTCGTTTCTGTCAAGTTGCGGTCTGAGAAGCTAAGGCCCCAAACTTGTGGCTACATGATGTGCGTTTCGTGTCATTCGTACAAGCACCAATGAACATAAATAGAGACGAAGAAATCGAGCCATATTTGGAAAAACATGATTAAAACCGAGAAGGTGCCTCGATTGTGACAACGTCAGCTCTATACACGACAAATAATCACTCGGACGTACGGAGGCTGGTTACGTAAATCCTCACGAACCTGGTATGACGCAAATGATAAAATCAACATGCAAGCTTCAAGTCGTCCGATTGCTCTACTTGAAATATTTATAACGAGCTTGGCTTGGGTTGCATATGCTGACCCTCCACCCCCCGGTCGTGTTCTCCCCCCCCCTTCACTCTCTACCAGGGTCCGCTAAGACTCCACCCACTCCCATCCACGCCATTCCGAGGTCTACGACAGCACTCCCCGCGATTTCCACATATCCTACAGTGGCCATTGCTATTGGTGGCGGTGGTGACCACCACCTTTACAGTGGGCGGTGCCGAGCGAAAAATCCCTGTGATCGCATTTAGGCGCCTGCATAAGTCTGGCGCCAGTGAAATTGAATCCGCCCCGCTGATGGACGTGCAGCAACGGAAGCCTTGGGTGTTGGCGGGGGTATCTGGAGGGTGGTGTCGCTTGCAATCGAGCGTAGAACCCTGGTTAGTTTTTCCTCGTTTAGGGTTGGAGCAAGGGTGACATTGAAAATTGGATACATACCCGGCACGAGACCGATCATAGGTTCTGAGACTGATATTATGGGAGACATCTACGGTACCCCCAACGGTGAGCACAGTCATGTCCTTCATCGCTGCCTTCCGGAGCGTGCTGCCTCAAGGGAGAGTTCGAGATACGCACGCACGGTCCGCCGGTTAGCTCGACGAGGTTTTCAACCGGCCGGTACACACTTCAACGTTTTTGTATATGATACTCATACTTCGTTTTTGGATGCCTGTTTGGCTGGATCGGGGCAAGTTTCGAAAAGGTGTATTTATTTCCGATCGGAACCTCCCTGTTGTTGTACTCTTATAGACACAACAGGGGGGGGGGGGGGGCGATGCTATCGGACAGTACGATATACACGCTAATACAATGTAACAGAGAGTATTTGAATGTTTTGTCAACATTCTCTCGTGTGTTGAAATTTTCCCCTGCTCATATTCACTGTCAATACATATTGGGAGATCGGCATTGATCGAATGAATAATAAAACATTTCGTATTGCATAGGATTGCCGTCTTACCTTGGCAACGATTCACGACGGATTCTGGGGTTGTATGGAGTAATTTATGATGGGATTGATAACCTACCGTTTACCTGGCATTTGGCGATTTTGGTCGGTGCCTCTGCCGTATCTGAAACGGAGGGAAGTTGTTAGTGACACTGCGGTGATTGATCCTGGTGCCCGGGGGTTCGAGCCGTCGTATTGGCGAGAGGTTTCCGATTGGTGTCCTGTTCCGGATGCCGCATCGATTGAATGACTCGCCTGGGTCTGTTCGGAGTGTAATGACACGAGACTAGTTTGTAACTGTATGTATAATGGAGTCTGCGACGTAATGGTTGGATGCCTGCGCCCAATGATACGGCTCGTGCATGCGTGTCTCGAGCCGTCTGGAGTCTGCGATACACGGTTCATGTCCTAACTTCTCTTGTCCTTTTTCACAAGGCGGCATGCCACGTAGTGCCCGAAAGTAATGGGCCATGGCAGCAGTGTACGATCATGCTAAGGATGCTCAACATGGTGATAATAATACAATTCACCCCCCTCTCATTGTTTTATAGGTTTGTGTTGATCACCACGGATACGTTCCTGCTTAACTCGTACCAGGTAGTAGGTGGTTAAACCGTCAGCGACCTTCGGAATTAGGCGTGGTCAAACGCGTCAAAGAAACGTGCTGTGCGCATATCAGCTATTGGGAGGTAGTCATCACACCTTCATGCATATCACTAATCATGGGAGTTTCTCTCCGGGCTCACATCTTAGCCCAACATGCACGGCCCGAAAAATAATGGTTGTCTTATTCCTGAGCCCTTCCCCCCAGCCTTCCGTGCTGGGCAAGCACACGACACGTTCACGTTCCATCCAAGTATTTGCACACACTGACCGTTGTACCAAGCAGCCTGCGACCCTTGTCGGTAAGCCATCGTGTAGCGCTGTCCTAACCGGTGATGTAGTAAATCGCCGATGGTAACATAACTATATATGACTGCTTACGAGGGCTCACGTGTTGTAGCCGATGTCTCGTCCATGCGGGCAGGCGTTTATCTCAAAGTTTAGATCACATTATCCCATTGGAACATCACGCCCAGCCATTTTCTGGGAATCCTCGGATTCAAGAAAAAATCCCGTAAACTCTTCCGTTTTCCTTCCCGATATGTGCTTGAATTACATTTTATCACAGAGAATTCACCAATCCCACTGCTTTTCGAGTGTCGTTGACTTATGCTAACTCGCGTTTGTCGCTATTCAAGATGTATGCAAGAAATGTCGCTACAAGCACTAGGATGTGCACAACTACATTGGGATGTTGAATCAGTAAAACCAATTCAAAGCGACGAGCACGACCTACTAAGCCACTGGGGACGCCGGTATGTAAAAGAAAACAATGCTTCCACCATTGAGACTGGATAAGTAAATCGTCTACAAAACGGGCTGAATCCCTGTATGTCTCGCGCCGGCTACTCGTTGAACTACTAATAATAAACTCGTATCGCCGTTTGCCTTGTCACACCATGCTCGATTGGAGTATGGCTGCCAATGTTGTTGGTGCGCATGCAAGGTCGTACTAGGGATTATGATCTTGCTGCCAGTCAAACACGACCAATATCTTCTGCTTCTGGAAGACAGGTCTGATTCGTGTAAGCGTCACATATTTCTCTTTGCTTGTGCTGAACCGTGGTCATTATTCATCATTTCCTTAGGGCGTGGTTTTGCCGCCTCGCCGGCCCCAGTGTTGCCTCGCTTGGTGATTGGCATGGAGTACATTGTTCAAGCCCTTGAATCTCCTGCCCGACTTGCCATCTTTCATTTCCCCAAGAGGAAGTGCAACGCCTGTGCAAACGGTTTATCGTAGAACGGTAGGCTCTCCGAGAAGGTCGATGGGCTGCCGACCAAATCGAACAACTAGACCAGATCGTGGCTATATTTACCGAATTCCAAATATTGAGGTTTGTCGTCCGTTCTCGTCGCTCGTTTTCTTTTGGATTTCGTCCACGTTTGTATTCTAACCTTGCGACGCGTACACACTCAAGACTGACAGGCGCCCGCTATGTATACGCACCGTATTGTACTACTTGTGTCGAAAGCCGCGCGGAGATCGGAGAGCTGGGCGATAGTGACTCTTCTAGCTGGTTGGGAGTTCGCCAAATGGCACTGGGATGTCCCGCGCGAAATTGAACCTCATTCCGCCACGCTCTCAAGCAGCAAGACAACAGTAGCAGTACTCGTACATAGCAGCAGTAGCAACGAGCACCACCAACAGTAAACACCATCACCACTACCACCCCACCACTACCAACACCACACCACCAGCTGAATAGAAGCTTACCAGTCTTGATGGTGTTGGTGACTGCAGCAGGTGATGCTGGTGATGGCATATCGTGGGTGTATGCGAGCTCGATGACCGGACGAGAAGGAGCTAAAGGGTATCATGATACAGAGCACGACTGCACCACACGTCCACTACCGCCACCACCACCCCATCAGCAGCGACAGCAAGAGCGCCAGAAGCGTGTTGTTCGGGGTGGCTGGTGGTCGTTGGTGGTGACGTGGTCCTGTGGTTTGTGATGTAGTGGTGATGGTGATGGTGGTGGCGTGGTTGCTCGATGGCAACGATGGTGGTTTCAGAATAAGGAGCATGTTATCCATAAACCAACTTCACCTTGCAGTACCAAGTACCGCCAATCACCACCACCACCGCTATACATAAACAAAGATTTCACTCAAATGTCAAGTGTGTTGTCTCCGCATCGAGACTGGAGTACTAAACGGGTTATTAATAGCGCACAATATACAATATCGGGTACGTACCAATGAGAGAACAATATGACTACAGTATAGTATACCACCACGCGCAGCAAGGCGGAGTAGTACCAGCAACCAGCAACAACCTTCACCACCAAAACCGCCACGACCACCGCCACCTCCACCCCACCAACAAATCATCAGGAGCATTAATAACATGTGTTCAAAAAGCGCTGATATGCGATGGATAGATACGCTCCCAACAACCACACTAGCCTGTGAGCGAGGTACTGCAACACGCAGTGTGTAGAATATATCGTAAGATGTGTTTATTATGCTGGTCCGGAAACAGGTAGAAAAATGCAGGGGGGAATGCGGAGTGGGTCGTGTGGGTCAACTGTCAACAGCCCAGTAACAACCGCTCCTATGCCAATAATTAAACCTACTTGTATAGTGTCTACTTGTACATACGCGTAGGACTGCTCGTGGGTGATACCACGAGAAGATCCCTGTAACTTCACCACCGGAAGTTAATGGTAGGATGTTCGTTGAGTCACGCTCTACTGAACACCCTCCCTGGCGCTGGATCAACTAACAAGCTACTACAATACAAACAAACACTATCCACAAACAGCAAATTATGGCATCCCTAACACAAACTCGCGTTGTTTGCAAAAATAACTCTTTGTCCATAGTCTTCGGGAGAATACCCGCATGCCGGCCGTCCGCCCGGAGATATTTGACCGATAAGTCTCCCGTCCCCACCAACTCGCGCAGAAAATGAAAAGGTACATCGATGTGCATGGATGTTCATTTGGTTCTTGGCCAAGTCTATCGCCTCTTTCGTGTCGTCAAACACGCATATACTCGGCGGCCCCAGACTGGTGCATCAGAAACAAACAACACTGCCCTCACGTGAAGGGCTTCATTCACCCCGTCGGCCATGGTTACGTTCTCCGCCTCTGTAGTGGATAAGTTAGTGCACTTCTGCGTCCTAGAAAATCACGACACGATCGTATCAACGCAACAGCCACACCAGAAGCCCAAACGCCTATCGTAGGTCTTATGGGCGTAGTCCTCGTCCAAGTACGTCTCCAACTCGTGCTCCAACTGCTCTTCCTCTAGTCTCTTATCACTCCTGATTGTCAGGCCCAAGTGAGGCATAGCGCGCAAGTTCTCGCATATCTTCCTAGCCGCCTTAACATGTACCTCTATAGGGTCGTGTGAAAACCTTACAACCGCCCTTTCTGCGTTGGCGATGCCCGGCCTCTTCTTGTTCGCAATCCACGTCGAACTCCCCACCATTTCGCGGTAAATCGCATCCACTGCAGGATCCTCATCACTCACGTGCCTAAGGTGCAATGACGTTGTAAAGTAGGGGATAAGGCTAGTTTTCGTGTTTACAAAACGTTCGGCATAGGTTCGAATAAACTGAGTGTGCGTAATATCCAGGGTCCCCGTTTCACGATATCTGCTGTACTCGCCAACCATGTACCACGTAACCTCGCCAATATGTTTCGTAGGGAATCTCTTGTTGAGATGTGCCACCAGCGAATCCGTTATTTCCCTGGTGACTGGACCCCCAGTATCGCTACAACCTTGTAATATGCCATCAGTAGACAGACGCACGGGTCTACCAGTCACTGCTCTCAACCACACTCTTTATCAAGGTTAACAACAATCAGTTATACCTCGAGCGACCACTCTGCTCCAGTCCATAAATATACTTGTTGAGTCGGACCACATTACTCTACCACCCAGGGGGCAATCTTAAGTAATGTTCGGTGTCCAACTCTGACTAAATAAAGGCTTGGTCCACGTCCATGTCCCAAACCGCAGTACAGTTTGCGTGCCCATGCTGTAACGGTGTGGTTAGACGTGGTTCACGCAGTAACGGAATAAGTATCAAAGTACCCTACTCCCTCTACCTGATTATCTTCCTTCGCTTCCAATCTCGCCTTAGCTCTATAGATCATGCCATGTTCGTCGCCCTTCCACTTCAAGAGCCGCTTGATTCGACAGAACTGCTACCCGTGGGAACTTCGGAAAATTCAGTGAAAGTGTCAACGCCGACCAGTCCGTCAAATCACGCTTACATCGCCCCTGTCCTGACGCCAGAGATATTTGATGAACGCGCCAGGGAGCAAGACGTCGGTCCCGGTTCCGCCTCCTTGAGAAGGCAATCCGGCAACCGAGTAGGTTCAACACCTCTGTCTTGCGCCGCCCGTAGCGCGTGGAATATGCGGCCTCCCTCACAGGGCCCGATCGTACTGATCAGCCCCGTTGCCGCTTCCCGGTTGAGCGCCCTAGTCTGCGCTCTCGCTGTTTCCTCCGGAATATGTTCACCATCGCCTGATCCTGACATATGCGCTCCGAGTTGCCGCGCAGTCGTACGAACCACAGTCGGGGTCGAAGCTCCATCGTTCGAGGGTGACGCATCGTTTCCATTTCGAGATCAAGTTTCGCTTTCTGGCGGTCCGCTGCTGACCGTTGATGAATCGTTCAGCGCCCCTATTTCCGCTTGCAAATCACCGCCAGCTGGCGTCATCGGAAGCGCCGCACGGAGTTCGTGAAGAACTTCCCTCTCCAACACCGGGAGTGGATTCGTAGGCGCGCATTCCTAGTCATCCGTCCCTCCCAGGCCGGGCGCTATTTCTAAGTCCATTCTCCCTCCCGGCTCCGGCATCTCCGGCAGCGGGTGTCACGAGCTCTTCTGGACTAAGCGTCACCTTCAGTTGTTGATGCCCGGCCCGGGATAAGAGCAACTCTCGGCCCGGGGGTGCGACATCGACGATCGCTTCCAGCGGCAATGCGCAGAGCGAAGGAACGGGTGCGGTGAAGCAGGTGCGGCAGTTTCGTACCAAATTTCGTGCGACGACTGGTTCCCGGGGTTTTCAGATGTGAGACAGGGCGTCACATGCCTAGTGCACCGTTTACGCCCACAGGGATGTGGTCGGCGGCATTTAAAGAAGGGAAAGAACGATGGCCGCTTGAATGTACGTGGGGGGTCCCGCATTTTGGATGATACCTAGCGCTCTCTTTACTACACCGTTTTGCTTAGGGATATCGACATTGCTGAGCTCCTGCTTTGATACGATACTGCACAGGTTGTCCGAGTACCTTGGAGTAAAGTCCCGAGTATTGGAGATACATTACTGCAGGTACTTCGTGTACTCGGAGTATTTCGGGGTTCGATACTCCGGATACTGCTCGTACTCGGAGTATTTCGGGTATGAACACTCTCGATACTGCTTTACTCGGAGTATTTCGGAGTCCGATAATGCGGATACTCCTTGTACTCCGAGTATTTGGGGCTTCAGTACTGCTCATACTCCAAGTACTCCGAGTATTCAGGCCGCTACTACTCTTATACTCTTGAGTACTCGGAGTACGAAATGTACTCGATACTCGGAGTATACTCGGAGTGTGATGTACGTTTGGAGCATCTTTGCATCATGTTGAAGACTCCGCCGTCATTCCTCCCAGGTCCTGGGAACAAGTGACTGGCGTTTATAGCATTAAAAAATCACAGATGCTCCCATTACCTCGGCGTAATATTAGAGTATTTTCGAGAAAAAAATACTTCAGGTACTTTGTGTACTCGCAGTATTTCGGTGTCCAATACTCTCGATACTCGGAGTACTCGGAGTAATTTAGATGTTTTTACTCCGAGTACTACTTGTACTCGAGTATAAATACTGCTCATACTCCCAGTACTCCGGGTATTTGGGCCTTCAGTACTACTCATACTCCAAGTACTCCGAGTATTTAGGCCACCAGTACTCTAATACTCTCAGTACTCGGAGTACAAGAGATACTCGATACTCCGAGTATACTCGGAGTATCGAGTATACTGATCGTGTTTGACTGGCAGCAAGACCATAATCCCTAGTACGAACTTGCATGCGCATAAAACAACATTGGCAGCCATACTCCAATCGAGCATAATGTAAAAAGGCAAACGGCGATACGAATAATTATGGATAGTGCAATGAATAATCGACGCGAGACATACTGGGATCCAGCCCTCTTGGTTTATGATTTACTTATCCAGTCCAAATGGTGGACACTTTGCATTTTGACATACCGGCGTCCCCAGTATCTAAGTAGGTCGTGCTCGTGGCTTTAAGCTGGTCTTTCTGACACACATTCCAACAAGTAGTGCACATACAAGTGCCTGTAGCGACGTATCTTCCATACATCTTGAATAGCGAAAAGCACGAGTTCGCATAATTCAACGACAATCGACAACCAGTGGTATTGGTGAACCCTCTGTGATGAACTAAATTCAGGCACATATCGGGAAGGACCAAGGAAGATGATACGGCTGTTTGTCGTGGATTCGAGGATTTCCAGAGAGGAGCTGGGCGTTACGGTCGGAAGGAACAAACATGTAAATTTAACCTGGGGATATATGCCTTCCTCCAAAGACAAGGCATGGGCTACATGTGCCCACGACAAAATTTTATATCTTCTTAGATGGTTCTGTTATCCTCGGCGCTTTACTACACAATGAGAGTACCGGTTAGGACAGCACCTCAAGATGGCTTACCAGCAAGGACCGCAGGTTGCATGGCACAACGGTCAGTCAGTGTGTGTATATACACTTAAAACGAGCGTGGACGTGTCGTGTGCTTGCTCATCACGGAAGGCTGGGGTGCAAGGCACTTGGAATACAAAAAATCGTTTGTTTTGTGCCGTGCAGGTTGGGCTATATGACGAGAGCCTGGAGCGAGGCACTCATTATGGGTGATGTGCATGCAGTTGTGATGACTACCTCGCAAGAACTGATATACGCGCAGCACGTTACTCTGACGCCTTTGACCTTGCTTGTTCAGAAGGTCGCCGACGGTAAAACCACCACCCAAGAGTACGAGTTAAGCGGGCAAGTAACCGTCGTGATCGACACAAACACATATAACAATGGAGGGGGCGAATGGTGTCATTGTCACTATGTGGCACCTTTTTCGGGCATCGGCAAGCAGCAGCATCCATAGTACGATAATACACTGCTGCTGAGATGACGCATCCCTTTTCGGGTACTACGTGGCATGACCCCTTGTGGAAAAGGACTATTAATAGAGGAGTTAGGACATGAGCCTTTTATCGCGGACTCCAGACGGCTCGAGACACGTATGCACGAGCCGTATCATTGGGTGCAGGCATCAAACCACTACTACGTCGCAGACTCCATCATACATAGTAGTACCAACGAGTATCGTGCCATTAAACTCCGAGCAGACCCATGCGAGTCATTCAGTCGATGCGGCATCCGGGACAGGACACCAACCGGTAACCTCTCGCCAAACTCTATAAACCTCAAACCTCCGTGCACCAGTATCAACCACCACAGTGTCACTAGCAGCCGCCCTTGGTCTCGGATACGGCAAAGGCCGCGAAACCGGTAAAGCGGCACATAATCAATTCCATCATATGTTACTCCCCAGAGTCCCACATTTCGTCGCAAATAGTTGCCAAGGTAAAACGACAATCCTATAAAATAGGAAAGGTTTTGTTTTCCATCTGATCAATCTCGATCTCCCAAAATATATAGACAGTAAACACGAGTACGAGAAGGGAAAAAATCCAACCCACGAGAGACTGTTGACACAACCTTCAAATAGCCGCCGTAACACTGTCTTTGCGTATATATCGTACTGTCCGTTAACATCGCTCCCCCCCTGTTGTGTCTACCAAAGCATTTCAACAAGACGGCTCCGATCGGAAATAAAAATATCCTTTCAAAAGTAGCCTCGATCCAGCCGACCAGGCATCCAAAACCAAGTATGAACATTATAAATAAAACAAAATGATGAACTGTGTACCGGTCTGTTGAAACAATCTTCATGATATTCGGCGGACCGTGCGTGGGTATCTCACACTCTCCCATTAGCAACACGCCCCCGAAGACAGCGATGAAGGACACTACTGTGCTCACGGTTGGGGGTACCGTAGTAGTATTCCCGACCACCAGTCTCAGAACCTATGATCGGTCTGATGCCGGGTTATTATCGAATTTTCAATGCCCCCCTGGCTCCAAGCCTATACCAGTCAAAACTGACCAGAGTTCTACACTCGATTCCAAGCGACGACACCCACCAGCTACCCCCCCCCGCCTCCCGCTATCCAATAGATAAGGATTCCGTTGCTGTACGCGCCTGAGTAGGTTGTGTTCAATTTCACCACCGCCAGACTTATGCAGACGCCTAAATGCGATCACTGGGATTCATGGCTCGGCACCTCCTACTGTATAGACAGTCGGCACCACCACCATCAATAGCAATGGCCATTGTAGGAGGTGTGGAACTCGTGGGGAGTGCAGTCGCAGGCGCCGGAATGACGTGGATGGGGGTCGGTGGTGTCTAGGCGGGCCCTGGCAAATATTGTAGGGGGAGACGAACACGGCCGGTGCGTGAGGGGTCAGCGTATGCAACAAAAAAACAAATGAATTCTTAATTTTTCGAGTAGAGCAATTGGATTACTTGGGGCTTGCATGATTTCTTCGTCGTTTGTGTCATATCAGCTTCGTAACGTTTTACGTAAGCATCCTCCGTACGTCCGGTTGGCTACTCGTCGTATCTAGAGCGAACGTTGTCATAACTGAGGCATCGGCTCTGTTTTAATCGTGTTATTTCAATGATGGCTCGATTGTTTCGCCTCTATTTATTTCCATTGGATGCTTGTATACGAATGACACGGAACGCACATCACATAGCCACAGCTCTGGGGTCGTAGCGTCTCAGACCACAACTTGATAGAACCGGGTTCCTCGTGGCAGACATTGCACCGCGCACACTCCCTAGAACCGTAGCGTGCATTTTAACTCGCTAGTGTTGCCGTTTAATTTGTCATGATGGGATCCCTTCAGTCGCTGCTCTATACTTTGTTACAGTAAACAGAGAAAAAAAAAGAAACACCTGAGCTAAGCATGTACACGGTGCCAACTGCAACCAACAAATATTAGCGTCAGAGGTGCCTCAAATCCGTATTACGCCCCCTTCTTCACACTACCACCACCGGAAGCGGTAACGCCGGAAAAACGCGTCCCCCCCGAACAACATGCCTCCTTTGGCGAGCAACTTGCTCGCACCCATCAGGTATGAAAGTACGCTACGGTGCAAAACTAAACGCCGAATTAGTGCCCCATTCTAAACAGCCATGAAACTCGTAGAAGGATCAAGGAGGAAGTAGCAGTAAGCGTCGGAGATTTTCCTAGATATTTACACGACGCACCCTAATTGTCGATGATGCACGGCGCGGCCATAGCCTCGGAGCACATGACGTCAGACATATTGATTGCGCTGGAGCAGCAGCCAGCCTGGGGATCGGGAAAGAGGCGCGGAATGCTTTCGTTAGGAAGGCGGAGATTGTGGATGAGCGATATTGTGTACGACACATATGTTATCTTCGTTAGTGGTGATATTTTTACACTAGTTACGTTCACCCCAAGCTACCCTGTTTGTTACGAACGGGCCTATTAAAAAAACCCTACTCAAAATCAACAAACACCTACGACTCCAAATGCAATGGTTGGGGATTTACTTCAGCGTCTCGCACGCAGCATTTGTCAGCCCTCACGATGGAGGAAAACCGAGCAACATACTCAGTTCTGCCCAACGCTAGCCGACGTAATATGTGGTGCCCCCGGCCCTTCCCTCCCGTTTTGGAGGTCGCGGGTATGTTTAGCCGAATGCGCGTGCAAACAGGGGGCTAGGAACAAGGAAACATAGATAATAACGCACCTCTCCGCCGGGGCGACCGCTGCAACCGGGTCCCCCGCATGTTCCGCACTGCAACTCGCAGCAGATGGCACCATCTCCGAAACCGGGAAGCCCGTTGCTGCAAGTAGGTACTGGCATTACGGTTGGTGTTGCGGTCGGCGCGTCCGTTCGCGCGTCTACTGGCGGTATTGTCGGCCCAACGTCCGTCGGCGCGCTCGTCGGTCCTACTGTTGCACCCGGGCCTGTTGGCGCGGCCGTCGGAACTTTTGGGTTGTTTAGGGGGGGGAGAGTTACAAAACGAAAGAGAAAATGTTGAGACACGGTATCGGGCCGTTTGAAGCAATATCTTGAGCGAAATGACCGTGTGGTCCACGAGCGAACATGTACTGTTCTATTATTCTACCCACCACACGAGCGCTCTTGTTCGCCCCAAAACCGACAGTGAGCAATTTTTCAAGCTCAACCCGATACACGTCATTCGCCAAGAACAAGCAGTAACCTGAACTGCACATCGGACCGCAACCTAAATGAGCAGGGTCTCGGTTTGGAAGCGCCGAGTGTCAAAGTTTGTTTTTTGCCCGCTACTGTGGTTTCCCCAAAACTGTGGCAGGCATCAACCCGAGTTCCTGACCTTAAGCAAAGAGGATACAGAGCCCTAAAACAGTTGGACAACAGTTTCGTGCTTTCGGGCTGTGCGGTTAGCACCGTTTATGAACATTTGGTTCTACGTCGGGTGAAAAAAGAAAGTGTACGTACCTTTTTATTGAAGAGGTACAGGGCAACCTGCTCGACTGATTGAAGCGGGGGTTGTGACAACTCGCCCGTGAAAAATGGGTTACACCCCCTACCTTGGCCCAAACAGCAAGAAGCGCAAACGTGATACTCACAAGCATGGTCGTCAAAGCACGCCTCACGTTCGACGTGGAACTTGTTGTCCTACACGGGGCCTCCAGGTACGTTGCTACAGACAGAAGATAGAGAGCAGATTGCAACGACTACAGTAGCTAGAAATGTACAAACAGTTGGCATGGCAGCTGCTAATTCCGCTACGGGGGTAGCGACCGGTCTAGCTAGACTTTCTCGAGACACACCATTTATAATACACGGCCCCGCTCTCGTGGTGTCGCACATCTTGTTACTGGCCCTGATCCGGCTGCTACAGCAGCCGTCCTGTCAACATAACAACGGGCAAGGCTTGGTTTAGTGAGACCGACATATCTTCTTGGGACTGCCATACGCTGGTCGACTACTGACGTGTTCATACCCCACCCCAGAGCCGTGCTATGGAACGGTATCCACCCGACAGTAGACCCCATAAAGAAGCAAGTGATAGGACTACTCAACATACCAAAGCTAACTAAACACAGTTGCATCATACGCGTATACAAAAACATTATATGATAAATACGTGCAGTACGAAGCTCATGACATCACGTTTGAGGCTAGCTTACCGTTATTGTTCTACAATGATAGTTGGGCAACCTAAATAACTCCATTAATAAGGAGCCGAATTAGGTTTAGGTTGTGCCCATACAGTATATTCCTACAGCAGCACGCGTCGACGAGAGGCACCAACTAACCGAACCGCCCGGTCGTGAGGAGCAACCGCTTCCCCCGCATGTCCCGCAGGTAGCATCGCAGCAGACGTCGTCTCTCAGCACTCCGGGATAGCCGTTAAGGCATACGGCTTCAGCACAAAACAAGGATAAATCGCAGCGAGGGTGGGGTCGTCAACCTACACGTAACGTTCGATGTTCCACTTGTTAAAACGTACAGGGTTTTCGAGCACATTTCCACCGTTTCAAAGGCAGATATTTGCGTGACGTACACAGCCCAATAGGCACAATCAGTAGGCACGAAAACAGCATTCCCAGCTATGTATGGGGGTAGTCACCACTGCTCATGCTAGAGCTGTGCAAGACTCACAGTTACTTCTGACAATGCACGGCGCCTCCCCGGTGTTGGTGCAGTACATGCCCCGGTCCCTGATTTTGCTGGTGCAGCACGAGTTCTGTCAGACGAAAAAAAGGGGCGTGGCGAGATTTTCGTTAGACCCGCCGATGTGTGGCGCTGAGCAGTACACGTCTCCCTACCATACGCTGAAACTAGTTGATCTACTGATGCATGCGGCTCCCCCCCCCTGAACCGTGCTACGGCAAGGTGTCCACTTCAGAGCCACAAACAAATGACATAACAAGGCTCCTCGACGAAAGTGAGGCCACAAAACAGTTTGCATCTAAACAACATCAGCCTTCATTCGATAATTTAGGTTGCTGATGACAGATGACAGTGTCTATGGGGTCGATCTCAAACGATACTCGCACAGTCGATTGTTGGTTGAGGTGTAGAACTCCTGAAGGGGCCGCTCCGGACAACATGCAGTGGAGAGAACCGCAATTAAAAACAACACGAATCAAGTTTTCATTTTTTTTGTTGCAGTACTACTGTACTTGAATCATTTCGATAGTTCATGACTTCCCACCAAAAACGATATATTTCATCAGTTTTAATGCTAAGACATGCTCCCTGCGCGCCGGTTATGAGAGCGTAGGTCAGAGGCATTTGTTTTTGTCGCAGGAGCCGGATCGATCAGACGCCGTTTTCATCACGAGAAGTGCCTCTTTTTGTGTTTTTTTTTGTCTATCCCATTTGTTTTCTTCGCCCTTCTTTTCTCTCTCCCTCTTTAGTCGTAATTCAGATCCGGGGTCACTTGGAACGCTCTTTCCCCCCCTTCCCACTACGGCTGTGGCCTTGTACTTTTATCGCGAGAACAATTTAGCACTTTCTTCCCTCGTCGACTTGCGCCGGATTCTCTCAATAAATTCCGACTCGGTAGCTCTGGTACCCACAGACGTATTCGTAAAATGGCAGTTTCTAAGGCTGCTGATACTGTTTTAACTATTGCGTTTGACAAACGCGCCTACCACTAGTAGGCGAACCAATCTGGACCTTCGACGAGCGCTACGTATGCCGTGTTAGGTAAAAACTAATGGTACGGTGTTTTTTACCAGAAATGCTATTATTGTTGATGTAATAAAGCCGAAACATATTTTATTCAAAGGACTGCTTTCCGTGCTATGTTTTTTTTTTGTTGTGGCCGAAGGTAAGCCCCCATACTGGTGGTATGAGCTACATCCCTACATCAGCACGCCTCGACAACAACCACCAACTGACCGATCCGCCAGGTAGTCTGTTGCAACCGCTTCCTCCGCATTTGCCGCAGTCAGCATCGCAGCAGATGTCGTCTGTCTGGATTCCCGCAAGGCCGTTGCTGCATCTTTGGCCTTCAGCACAACAGCAAGATGCACCGCAGCGAGCGTCGAACCGGCCGACGACGTTGTTAGTTGACAACGTATGCGAGCTTGGAACTACAGTAAGCTACGTAATGCTCTGAAATAGCGCGTACCGGGGACAACTACCTGGTATTGCTTACAACTGTTAGCGAAGCGTGCTTTGGTAGGGGTGGCCCCCGAAATGTCTGAGGTTCCTCGCTTTAGGAGATGTATAATTCGCAGCAGTACTGCGGTAGAGTAATCATGCTATGTGAACACTTACGAGTAATATCATGGTTAAAATAGAGAGTTGCTCAGTCGACAAGCAGCCTTAAGCCTTAAGGCCATTCTTATCGGAGCCTAGAATTTCCACAATTTTCCAATATTTGTTTCGCTCATATTATTTTACCTCTTTCGCTAGGTTAATTAATTATACCCCCCCATATCACGAACAACTTACCTGTTAACCCAGCGCATCCTCTTCTTTATATATCTATACTTGAAGTTATTCGTATGTATTATGTACTTGTATGTAGCATTTATTTCCAGCTTACGGCCGGGCTATTTTCTGTATTTCAATGATTTCAAAGTTTTTCCTCCAAACCGTGGAATGCGCAACAAGAACAAACAGTGGAATGCGAAGCCTTTACTAAAACATAAGTTGCCCTGCCGAGGGTGGTCGAAATTGTTTTTTTCGACACCTCACGTCAAATTGTTCAACTTTTACGTTTTGACAGGGGGGGGGGGTACCTGAGACCATCCCCTCCCTCTACGCCTACACAAAACCTATATAAAACTGAACACAGGGGACGGTAGAGGGCCGTCCCCCCCCCCCCTGCTTGATACAAGGCCTTCCATACTACTACAATACCAGGGGCGGCCGCAGGCCTATGAGCTGCAGCTGCGTAGAGGCAGCGACTGCAGCAGGAGAGTCGAGGGAGAGTAGTGAGCGGTACAAAGGAGCTATGAGCTCGATCGAAGGTGGACCAGAAGGTCCCGAAGAGCCGTGGGATCCACAAGCTTGGATGGATAAGCACTGCCTGAAGAAGGTCGCGACGGACGGGGCCTCTGTATCAGTCCAGTCAAGTCTAGGTGGTGGTCGACGCCTTGCTGCCCTATACTCGCCCTGCCCCGGTCTAATTCTAAGTGATTTGTCCCCAAAACGGGACTCCAGTCCTATAAGGGTTAATACTGCACTGCTGCTGTACGTGCGGAGAATATTTATTTTTGACCGGCGCTACAGCAGTATAACCTTGTAGAACACTGCGAATCGTTGCTCGGGTTGTTTCATGTTGGTTCTGTGTGGGGACGTGAGCGCCGTGTTGCACGAACCACCTGGTACGAGTAGACAATCTTACTGCTTCTGTAAATATCCTGTACCTATCTGTCGGAGATGTGATGTTACTCGTACGTTATTTGACTTGTTGCGAGGGTTTGCATCTGTCCGGTACTAGCTGTTACACCAAATATACACCGATACTGACCGACACACCCTGCTGGATACACCGGATACACCACCAGTATACACAAGGTATATTCGTACACGAAAAAAACAAAAAAAAATAGTAAAAAGTTTGTTTTCGGCCTCTGGGGGCGGGGGGGGGGGGGGGGGGGGGTGTACTCATGTTGTGCACGGCCGTAGTCATATGACCATAGACCCTCGCATCCCTACAATGCCGGGACGGAGCGCGTTGGGTTTTCACCAACCAGGCAGACATTGCTTGCACCAAGCGCGAAACGCCGTGAGGTATTGGGCGAGTCGCATGGAGGGTGAGCTGCATCCTGCTAAGAACCGCCTCTGAGGCGGACTTGCGTATGGACGACAGCTTCAATGAGTTAATTTAATTTCTGGTGTGGCCACTTCCGGAGACAGCAATGGGTTTTACTATGTAACTGCCTCGCGGACGCCTTACCATATTAACACTACGTGATACGACCATTCCCCTTGTGCGGAACAAAGGTTCTCCACCCCGCACAAATGATCTACTCGACCGCCAGCTTTGGTGACCGCCAAAAACAAATAACAAAAAAAAAAACGGCACCCTGGTTGTCTAGCTCACGCAGCGAGTGGCGTGTTTTACAGCGTCGTTGCCAACCGACGCCAACCCAACCTATAAATATACCATATATTTATAACAGGGGGGCGGGGGGGGGGGGGGGGGGTTGGTGTATGATATCCAAATCCTCGGCCGCCCCTGTGTATGATGTAAAGAATTTCCAAGCTTCGGCAAATGTTTCCTGTTTTTCTTGGAAAACAATGTTGAAGATTTTGAAAAAAAAAAAACGTTTCTCGATATAAACAGCCAGCCAATACTCCGAGTGGGGAATGCTACTTATGACGCGTTGTAGCAAGTGTGTTGCTTGCCGAGTCGATGTTGAAGTGTGTGTTGACGTTCTACTATTATTCCCGAAGGCGAACACTCTTCTTGCTTATATTCATATTGGTGTGGGGCCACCATATACGAGGGTCGCTATTCATCAGGTCGCTCGGCAAGATTATCTCGGCTTGTACACAACTGTGGGTTGTTCGATTCAATATACTACTTGAAGTACAGTATATACAGTGCAGAAAAACAAAAGCAACCTCCCTAGAACCGGCCTACCCACAACTCTCTCGTGTACTGATGTACAGTAGTACCCTCGTGTGATACGTACGACATAGTGATCGTCTCCAATACGTACATTCCTGTAGTTGCATCGCCTTTGCAACTGCTATCCAACCTTGCGTAGAACTTGGCCTATGACCGACCCAGGGCGTGTTAGGTAGGTGTGCCTACACCCGGGAAAGTGTTTGAAGTCGTACCTGGTATATAACGTACTTTTGACGTAGGTAAGGTATGGACGGCCGTACCTAACGTACCTAACACTTAGGTGAGGTATTGAGATCCGTACCTAACGTACCTAAAACGTAGGCAAGGTATTGAGGTCGTCCCAAGGCTCGTACCAAAACCCGGGTATTTCGTCGACGTGTTACCCGATACACGGGTATAAGGTATGGAGGTCTGTACCTAACGTATCCAAAATTTAGGTAAGGTATCGGGGTCCGTACCTGACGTAACTAAACCGTAGGTAAGGTATTAAGGGATGTACCTAACGTACCTAAAACGTAGGTAAGGTATCGGGGCCCGTACCTAACGTACCTAAAACTTAGGTAATGTATTGGGGTCGTCCCTGAGCTCGTACCTAAATCCGGGTATTTCGTCGACGTGTATACCAGATACCCGGGTGAGGTGTCGAGCGGCGTACCTATCGTACCTAAAACTGAGGTAAGGTATCGGGGTCCGTACCTAACGTACCGAAGTGGTCAGGTAAGGTTCATACCCGGGTATTTTACCCGGGTATACCTAAGTACGTACCTTAACTAACATACCCTTGATTAAACTGAGTGTCTATCAACTTCAAGCCACCTTTAAAACGGCCGATGGAGTTTGGCTTTGCAATGAGATCGGCGTCGATTTCCAGACCACGCCACCCCGCGTGGAGCTTTGTAATTATACGAAGTACCAATTAATAGCGAGCACGCCTTTAAAACCCCCCAAATGGAGTGCTTACCGTGTGAAGTGTGGATGGACGTCAGCGCCACCAGCCCCAGAAGCACGTACCCGAACCGCATGGTTTGGTCCTGGAAGTTACTTTCCACCCACGGGTTTAGCTGAGAGAGAAGCACGGGAGATCTGCGCCGCAGCAGAGTGACGGGGACATGTTGGGTAGATATCTGGTTGGCTATGCGCTTCGGACATGGTTCAACGGCGGCCACAGAATGTTCATCAGCTTATCGAATGCTTCTAAGGGTTGGTTTCCGTGTTTCGAATCTCACGTGGGTCGAACGTTTGAGCTTGTTTGCAATATATACGCACAAACATAGAATTCAACTGCTGAGAGCGCCTATCAGCGTTGGTAGACGCAAATCGATGCGATTCGGCGAAGGGAGAATCCTCGCGATATACATGCAACTCACACATCGTGGTGAGGGAGGAGGGAAAAGAGCCTACTTTGTGACCAGGGATCTGAGTTACAACTAGGGAGACGAGAGAAAATTATGGCGACGGAAATACATGGGATAAAAGCAAACCTAACATTGTGTCGCGGTCGTGGTCGCTTGTTGATTGTGTTTTCTGTCCTTCCAAATGTTGTCCGGCTTTCTTCATTTGTTTATGTACTACGAATTAAATGCGTTTGTTTTTTGAGTTTCTCCTCTCCTTGACTTTCTCCGTGTTTGGCACGAAGACGAGGCGGAATCTAATAGGACGTGCCACCTATCGGTTGTATGAGTGCCAACCAAGAGCACGGTAAGGGTGGGGGCCAAAGATCGTAGGGAAACCGCGCTTGACGAAAGAAGAAACGAGACGGCAGCAGGGTAGAAATACACCATTTGTAGAATCTCTTTGTACCACCGGTACAAAAAGGGGTCTCGGCTGCCTGGAAGGTGTTTTCGTAATGCTTCGGTTGCCTGCCCTTTCCTTCCGATCTCAGTCTTCCTCTGTTTACTTTTTGTGTTTTTTTCAAGTTTCTCTTGCAGTATATCGTCTTGTCCCCTCTCATCCGAGTACGGGAATATGGTCGTGTTAAAGTGTGTACAATGACACTCTGTCCGCAAATATAAGCACGGATTAATCAAAAGCATCAACATATAACGACCCTTACGTTTACGGACACATTTCATACATAATATCTGGTATGGCTACTCATCACTCTGTCCCGAAATGTAACCACGCTTTCCACATTGATATCCAATGTAAACGTTTTTATTTCTCGGGACAGAGTGCTACCAAGTCCTTGTTTTTTTTGTATGCACTCGAACATAAGTACCTTGGAGCAGTGTCTCAGCCGCCGAGTGGAGTCCACTGAAAGAACGATGTGTGTGCCAATCCTAGCCGCACGCACAACAGCTGTAACTTGCACGTCAGCTGCGAGAGGTGTGGGGCGCAATGCAGTGGAACAGTGCCGTCGGTACATTATGGCAACCCAAGTCACAGTCGGTTGCTTACTGCTGCACTGCTGTAGTATATATAATACCTGTACGCACGAGTGGTATGATACATAAATACCTATACGTGTGCCCCTGCACCTACTAGCTGGCCAAGCGAGGGTGGTCGATTTTTTTGTTTTCGACATCTCACAGAATTTTTTGTTTGTTAGGGGGGGGGGGAGGGTTACTAAAACCAAATGAAAAAAAAATTGAAAAGAAGGATAATTATTTTTCCCATTTTATTATTTCATCATGTGATCACAACGGTTACAACGATTTTCTATTCCGACCTCTGGGGGTGTGGTGTGTCGTTTTCTCTTTTTTTCTGGACGCCCCTGGGCCAAGGTCTACTTTTTTGTCGGTCAGGCACTTTATCAGCTGGGTTTTACGAATTTCGAATTTTGAGCTGAACCCTTGACACGTCCGACGTAACCCTTGTACGAGTGGTACTGCATTGCACATCTACATGTATTCAACTTAAATTCCAAGTAACTTGCCCCCAAAACGGGAGTGCAGTCCTAAAGGGATTAGAACAAAGGAATTGCTTACTGCACCATTATATTTTATTATATGTTTGGTCACCTCTAGTCGAAGATGTCGGGCGACATGTCAAGCAAGGCAAAACATGCATGCGTTGTCAATGGTGTAGGGACGAAGTTTTCCACACTAAAATCTAGTAGTTTGGTGTCAGTCACGGCATGTGAAGGCAAAGCTGCTGTCTTTCAAGGCTCGAAAGTCCTGTCTCCCAGCATCTTTGCCTACACGTGCGAAGCATATTTCGGAAAAACGCCACAACTGGTTTTGACCACAACTGACGGGAAAAAAATAACTCAAAGTGGTACAGCAGTAGGCAATCCCTTTGTTTTGCCCTTAGCTAAGACGTAAAACAAATCCAGGCCCAACGTATATTATTAGTTGGAGTGGGAATCCCACCTTTTTTGCTTCTGAGCAGGGAGGGGGTGTTTCACGGTGCTCCCACTCGGACCTGATCCCACCCGGGTATTATCCCATTTGGCACCCTGCTCTACCCCCAAGGTGCAGAAATGCAATCAACCTTCCGCAGTAGTCGCAGGAGGCCGTGAGCGCGAAGCTCGAACCGTAAATCGAGAGCGCAAAGCACGAGTCGTCCTCCCACGTATCGGTCGTGCGATCGGGGTTCTTGGTGCACTACACAGTAGTAGTAGTAGTAGTACGAGTACGCAGCGAAACCAGTACGTACCGGTATATCAACAAATCTGGGTGTACAAATAATGTCCATCTAGCTGGGTGCACGAATCTGTTTCGGTCGGTAAAGATGCGAACAACCAAGTGTAAGTACAATCCGAATCCTGATTCTACTGCTTAAAAAAAAAGGTGTAATAACACTCCTCCCGCCTTTCTGCGCTCGTGTCAGCCCCCCGAGACAGAGGACTTACAGCGAACAAAAGCGCGTAACTCGCAAAGGCTACTCGTACGTAAGAAGGAGCCTTGGGTTCGAGGTAAAAATCGCTCTCACCTTTTCCCCCGCTTACACTTCTGCCGGTGATGTCTGCTTTGTGTGTGTGGTGCCTCCGTTCTTCGAGCTCACAAAACAATGCCAAAGAAAGATACTCGAGCTTGTCGTCGGTGTGCGTGTGTGTGCGCGGCTGCGAGGAGTAGTTCGCTGCTGGTCGCCTAGCGTGCACTGCCGGTTCGAAACATAAACTGCACAATTTCTGCGGATTAAAGCACATGATGGATGGGGTCAAAGGGTGGGACCCAAAATGTTCGTTTGCACCGCTGGTCTTTATTGATAATAAATTAAGGGCAGCGGCCAAAACAAGGTACACCTGGTCCGTTCGGGGCCAAAAACAGGTACATGCTAAAATCAAGTTTAAAACGCACCCCACGAACCTGCCGTTCCTTGCAATGCAAAGTAGAGTTTTTTCATGCTTCGTGCTCGCCCGGTGGCTACGTATACGAGTAGCTGCTATTAATAGTACGAGGAACGAACGCCTGCTGCTGTATTCTCCCTTCTCAACTTTTGTGACACCCCTGGTATTCCAAGTCAACCACAATCCCGAAGGGGAGCCTTGTATCTCGTATTTTTTCGGCGGAGGTGTGCAGGCAGATATGTGTGTGTCGCTTGAGTGGCGTGTAGTGCGAGGTGCGAAGGGAGAAGGGGGTCTCCGCGCACGTCGGCATTTGTATAGGGGGCATAGGGTGGAACTATGAAGTGCCTCTGATTGACTTAAAAACGACAAAAAAAGGTGAAAGTCAAGCAGAGTAGACAAAATCAGGTATACCTGGGTTTTGAAGAGGCAAAAACCGGTACAACGAGTTTTGGACCAATGGCAGCGCACGTGGAGTGCATTTTTTACTTTGTTTGAAGTATGCACCTGATTTTGGCCGCAAATGGACGAGGTATACCTTTTTTTGGCCGCTGCCCATAAATTAATATTAATACTAGTCGTCGTCGTGCGGAGAATCTTACCATATACCCAGTTTCACAACAAACATACCTGGTATGCATATCATACATATATGTGTTTGGTATTGGGAATCGAAACCAAAAACGTCTGGGTACGATCAGGCCAAAATAGCTTCGATAATGATGACGATTTAACCATACTAATAGTTACTGAAAAATCGAAGAAGTCGATAACGACAATAACAGCGACAACGAAAATGGGAGTGAGACGTACCAAGACCCTGCTGAGAAGCCCACCCGCCCACCATTTGTTGAACATTTTTTTTGTCGACACACCACACAAGCTTTATGTTAATATTGATAGTAGAAGTTTATTCGCTGCATGCTCCTCAGGTGATATACCCCTGCACACCGCACACACAGCAGCAGCAGTGTACCAGGTACCACACAGCAGTACAACTCAGCAGGTACAAAAACGAAATCGTCGTACGTACGTATCGAGGTCGCCTCCTCAGATGATGTCGGCCGTGTCGGGGTCTTGAGCAGGGTTGGCCGAGGCCTTGACGCGCACTTTTCTTTCTTATATGTGGCAAGGAGGTGCCTCCACAAAACCTCCCTCGCATCTCGCAAGGAGAGATCTCATAGGTTAGAGAGTGGGGGCCTCCATTTTTGGAGGACCATTTGCTCTCAGGAAGCGTTCGTGGGTTTGTCCTCCTCGAACGTCAACCACTATGAAACCATCTCATGATGGCAGGTCTTCGTAGACGGACGTTGGTTAACGTATCTTCATGGTTGGCATTTGTGGTCAAGGTTGGCTGGTGTCTACGTACCCTGTCCTCCACATCGCCCCCTCCTTCATGCGCCTCAAGTCCATCTTTGCTAGGGATGTATGTGACTTTGGGGCGACTATTTCAAGAGGGGTACGCTCGGTAGGTGGAGTCATTGACAGGGGAACGTAGTCGTAGTCACCTCTTTCACTGCAAGCTATTCTGTATCTTCCAGAAACCCCCTCCGACTGTCAGGGACAGCACTTCCGTGTTGAGAAAACACGGCTGGTAAGTGTTAGGATTCCGTACAGTTTGTCTTGCATGCCGGCAGCTATTTTCGGAGTTCTACATGGTTGTACGTACCATTTTGTTTTTACTCAGCGCTATCTGTCGTGTGTGCCACACTAAGACGGCGTTCCTCGTGACGGCTCCTGTGTTTTTACGACACGGGCAATGTTTTCCGTTATGTGATATGCTCGGACTGGTTTTGCCTTTGTATGGAGCATATTTCGGATATCATTTCCTACTTGCTCGACGGGTACTTTTGTGGTGCGGTGTTACCTTGTTATGGAGCAAGGGTTAGATGGGATGTCTATATTTGGCATGATTTGTTGCCTAGACATCGTGGGGGGTAAGTTCGCGAAACCGGACCGCTTGGGAGATGACCTCGTCTTTCAACATAGTCCGTTGAGATTTCTATGTCGAACTTGGGTCTTTCGAACTGATAATTTTGGTAAAACGGTGGTAAATGCTCGTGGTTGTTGTACATCTGCTCAAGTTTGGGTTTCCTGCGAACTTTCGTTTCCTTATTCTCGGATTCCTGAGACAGAGACTTCACATTGCGAGACATCCTCCTTGTCAGCAATGCCCAAACAAATGCTGATAGAGTGCAATCTATCGTTGTCTACTCTCGTCACCGTTGGTATCCCTATATTTGTTTTTTCCTACCATAGGTGATCCCTCTGTTACCTTCTCGTTCGGATTTTTAGCCGCAGCACAACAATGTAATCACTCAATTTTTTTGTGATGGAGCTCTGTATGTTGTTGCTATATCAGATCCCCACCATTTCTCGTTTCCGCGTTTTGGCGCCGCGGGACGTGGTGTTTTCGGGAGACGCGATGTGTAAACCTTTTATGGTTTTTGTTTTTGTAGGCGGCTATTATGCGTGACGTTGTGGTATGTACCTCGTCTGCGCGCTACTCGAGTTTTTTTTTCTTTTTTTTGTATATTCGGGGCCGTATCCCCTCATGCGCATGCGGTAGTTAAAATGGTGCAGATTTTCGTTCTGCTCGGTCCAAGCTTGTAATCTCATCGTCGACGCCATTATGGAGGTCGCCTCCTCAGATGATGTCGGCCGTGTCGGGGTCTTGAGCAGGGTTGGCCGAGGCCTTGACGCGCACTTTTCTTTCTTATATGTGGCAAGGAGGTGCCTCCACAAAACCTCCCTCGCATCTCGCAAGGAGAGATCTCATAGGTTAAGAGGTGGGAGTGGGGGTCGTTCTGTTAGAGGACCCTTCACTCCCTGGTAGCGTTCTGGGTTTGTATTCCCGAACGTCAACCATATGAAGACCATCCATGATGGTAGGTCTCGTAGACCGGACGTTGGTTAACGTATCTTCATGGTTGGCATTTGTGATCAGAGGTTGACGGTGTCTACGTACCCTATCCTCCACAGGTACATTAATTAAAAAAAAATCTAATGGGAACGTAGGTAGGTTGTTGTGGTGTGGGATATTAATTAAACTTAGCGAAAGGAAATATATCAGCTTAATTGAAACACATAATAACGAGTACTTGTTGTAATTTTTTGTTGTTTTTCTTTCATCATTATACTCGTTTGCAGTGATCCGTCTTTCCTCCCTAGTCAACTCAGTCCGGGTCACAAAGTAGGCTCCTGCTCCCTCCCCCCCACTACGGTTCTTGCCTCTGTTTGTTCTATCGCGCAGAGGGTTGCAGCACCCCTTTCCCAACGCTCGTTCGATTATCCTCGAAAAATTTTGCAACTCACGGCCCTCGCGCTTTTCCGCTATTAATAGTCAAGATGTGTGAGTGTGTGTTTTTGTTTTTTTTTTGGTAGAAAAAGTTCCCCTGTATAACAAGGCCGATTTTCCTAATTGAGAATTGCCTTTCCGATGAGAATGAAAATCGATTTTAGTACTTTGTTATTGCTTTAAGAGTTGTATTTCGCTCACGATCAAAATGACCTAGCAGAATATGTTCCTCGATGGTAGGTATCGATCCACGAAAAACAAATTGAAATCAGCCTTGACAGGCTCGAAAAATGAAGGATTTAAGGGAATTTGCATTTATGGAGTTATGAGCGAGGTACCCTCGCCCATAAATCCAGTTTTTTGGGATCTCTCCATATCTTGAGACTGCCGATGCAATTCGTATTTTTTTTTTTTTTTTTTTTTTCGTCCACGGGTGTCACAACTGACAAGAGTTTACAGTGAAAAAAGTGACTGTGAGGGAATAAGCACATCTCTTACAAAATTCGAAAACAAATATTTTCGATTTTCATTCTCATCGGAAAGGCAAAGGTCTCAATTAGGAAAATCGGCTGTTCTATGCTCTATGTCGTACATACATATATACGAGCATGCACTCGGGGGGAGTCAAACTCACGATCTTGACTCTATCAGGCTTCCTGGTTACCTGCTAGCCCACCGGGCGACCGGTTTGTACGTGCTTTATTGCATACCTGGAATACCACTTCATTCATTGGCTTACTTACTCGTTTTGCACCGAACGCAAGTCAAAGAAGTTGCTATATATTGATATTACCTGTAATATATGTGTGTTATTGTCTTCATATTAAACTCGTTATTGTTACCCAGCTACCGAACTGGTACCCTTTTAGGATGAATAATCGGCACGGACACGGGGTGTGCTGGATGTCGACGTGTAGAAAGGAAGGTTTATTGTGAAGAACACACACATCAATACACCCAGTGTCTGTCCTGATTCATAATCCTAGAGAGATAAATTATGTGGTCACAGACTGCTGTGAGACAGAAAAAAACGGCAAATGGATGGGTACAGCAAGTGAAAGGCCAACGTATCGGGTACGAGAGCACAACGACACAACAAGCTAAACCGAAGAATACCAACAAAAAGACAATGAACAAACACGAATCACGAAATGAAACACATTACAAATGACTCAAGGAGACAGAAGAAGCTCCCCTAGAAGAAAATCATACATATCATAGGAACAGATACCTGCCGCACGGGCGAAGAAACTCGAAGAAAAGGACACCAGCATAGGACGGCGAAGGGGGTAAGGAAAACGGAAACACAGGGAGAAACAAGGCAAAAAGCAAGCAAGAAGACACAAGAGAGAAATCAGAAATATATTCTTAAGGCGATGATAGTAACAAGTTCCCGTCTCTGCTACGAAACCGATGCGGGGACCACAAGCCACACCATCTACCATCTCCTTCCTACTCTCATCAATAATAGCGGTGTCAAGAGCCGGTACTACCTCTGACGCGCCCGCCCCTAGTGGACAANGAGTTGTCCACTAGGGGCGGGCGCGTCAGAGGTAGTACCGGCTCTTGACACCGCTATTATTGATGAGAGTAGGAAGGAGATGGTAGATGGTGTGGCTTGTGGTCCCCGCATCGGTTTCGTAGCAGAGACGGGAACTTGTTACTATCATCGCCTTAAGAATATATTTCTGATTTCTCTCTTGTGTCTTCTTGCTTGCTTTTTGCCTTGTTTCTCCCTGTGTTTCCGTTTTCCTTACCCCCTTCGCCGTCCTATGCTGGTGTCCTTTTCTTCGAGTTTCTTCGCCCGTGCGGCAGGTATCTGTTCCTATGATATGTATGATTTTCTTCTAGGGGAGCTTCTTCTGTCTCCTTGAGTCATTTGTAATGTGTTTCATTTCGTGATTCGTGTTTGTTCATTGTCTTTTTGTTGGTATTCTTCGGTTTAGCTTGTTGTGTCGTTGTGCTCTCGTACCCGATACGTTGGCCTTTCACTTGCTGTACCCATCCATTTGCCGTTTTTTTCTGTCTCACAGCAGTCTGTGACCACATAATTTATCTCTCTAGGATTATGAATCAGGACAGACACTGGGTGTATTGATGTGTGTGTTCTTCACAATAAACCTTCCTTTCTACACGTCGACATCCAGCACACCCCGTGTCCGTGCCGATTATTCATCCTAAAAGGGTACCAGTTCGGTAGCTGGGTAACAATAACGAGTTTAATATGAAGACAATAACACACATATATTACAGGTAATATCAATATATAGCAACTTCTTTGACTTGCGTTCGGTGCAAAACGAGTAAGTAAGCCAATGAATGAAGTGGTATTCCAGGTATGCAATAAAGCACGTACAAACCGGTCGCCCGGTGGGCTAGCAGGTAACCAGGAAGCCTGATAGAGTCAAGATCGTGAGTTTGACTCCCCCCGAGTGCATGCTCGTATATATGTATGTACGACATAGAGCATAGAACAGCCGATTTTCCTAATTGAGACCTTTGCCTTTCCGATGAGAATGAAAATCGAAAATATTTGTTTTCGAATTTTGTAAGAGATGTGCTTATTCCCTCACAGTCACTTTTTTCACTGTAAACTCTTGTCAGTTGTGACACCCGTGGACGAAAAAAAAAAAAAAAAAAAAAATCGATTGGCATCGGCAGTCTCAAGATATGGAGAGATCCCAAAAAAGCTGTATTTATGGGCGAGGACCTCGCTCATAACCCATAAATGCAAATTCCCTTAAATCCTTCATTTTTACGAGCCTGTCAAGTTGATTTCAATTTGTTTTTCGTGGATCGATACCTACCGTCGAGGAACATATTTGCTAGGTCGAATTTTGATCGTGAGCGAAATACAACTCTTAAGCAATAACAAAGTACTAAAATCGATTTTCATTCTCATCGGAAAGTGCAATTCTCAATTAGGAAAATCGGCTTGTTACAGGGGAACTTTTTCTCGCAAAAAAAAACAAAACAACACCACACATCTTGACTAATTAATTAGCGGAAAGCGCAGAGGCCTGAGTTGCAAATTTCGATGAATTAGATCGACGAGCGTTGGGGAAAGGGCTGAACCCTCTGCGCGATAGAATCAAATCAAGGCAAGAACCGTAGTGGGGGGGAGGGAGCAGGAGCCTAACTTATGTGACCCGGACGTGATGTTCGACTAGGAGGTGAGAAGTACGTCAAGTGCAAAGATTGAATGGATGGAAGAAAAACAAAAAAAAATTACCAACAAGATACGTATAACAGGTGATTTAGCATACGTAGATAATATCCTTCGATTTAATGTGAATTTCCCCACACACAACAACTACATCTTCCCCAATTCAATTTTTTGAATTATATGTACCTGTGGAGGATAGGGTACGTAGACACCGTCAACCTCTGATCACAAATGCCAACATGAAGATACGTTAACCAACGTCCGGTCTACGAGACCTGCCATCATGGGATGGTCTTCATATGGCTGACGTTTGGGAATACAAACCCAGAACGCTACCAGGGAGTAAGGGTCCTCTACAGAACGACCCCCACTCCCACACTCTTACCTATGAGATCTCTCCTTGCGAGATGCGAGGGAGGTTTTGTGGAGGCACCTCCTTGCCACATATAAGAAAGAAAAGTGCGCGTCAAGGCCTCGGCCAACCCTGCTCAAGACCCCGACACGGCCGACATCATCTGAGGAGGCGACCTCCATAATGGCGTCGACGATGAGATTACAAGCTTGGACCGAGCAGAACGAAAATCTGCACCATTTTAACTACCGCATGCGCATGAGGGGATACGGCCCCGAATATACAAAACAAAACAAAAAACTCTCGAGTATCGCGCAGACGAGGTACATACCACAACGTCACGCATAAAAGCCGCCTACAAAAACGAAAAAACCATAAAAGGTTTACACATCGCGTCTCCCGAAAACACCACGTCCCGCGGCGCCAAAAAGCGGAAACGAGAAAATGGTGGGGATTGAATATAGCAACAACATACAAAGCTCCATCACAAAAAAATAAGTGATTTACATGTTGTGCTGCGGCTAATAAATCTCGAACGAGAAGGTAACAGAGGGCATCACCTAGGGTAGGAAACAAAACAAATATAGGGATACCAACGGTGACGAGAGTAGCAACGATAGATTGCACTCTATCAGCATTTGTTTGGGCATTTGCTGACAAGGAGGATGTCTCGCAATGGAAGTCTCTGTCTCAGGAATCCGAGAATAAGGAAACGAAAGCTTCCAGGAAACCACAAAATATGAGCAGATACTCAACAACCACGAGCATACCACCGTTTTACCAAAATTACAGTTCGAAAGGACCCGGTTCGACATCAGAAATCTCAGCGAGACTATGTTGAAAAGCCGAGGTCATCTCCCAAGCGGTCCGGTCTCGCGAACTTACCCCGCACGATGTCTAGGCAACTGCACGCCAAATATAGACATCCATCCAACCCTTGCTCCATATCAAGGTAACACCGACATGTCCACCATAACAAGGTAACACCAGTCCGAGCAAGTAGGGAAGGATATCCGAAATATGCTCCATAACAAGGCAACATCAGTCCGAGCATATACATAACGGAAAACATTCGCCCGTGTCGTAAAAAACATGCAGCCGTCACGAGGAACGCCGTCTTAGTGTGGCCACACGACAGATAGCGCTGAGTTAAAAAAACAAAATGGTACGTACAACCATTAGAACTCCGAAAATATGCTGCCGGCATGCAAACAAACTGTACGGAATCCTAACACTTACCAGCCGTGTTTTCTCAACACGGAATGTGCTGTCCTTGACAGTCGGAGGGGGTTTCTGGAAGATACAGAATGTTGCAGTGAAAGAGATGACTACACTACGTTCCCCTGTCAAGACTCCACCTACCGAGCGTACCCCTCTTGAAATGATCGCCCCAAAGTCACATACATCCCTAGCAAAGATGGACTTGAGGCGCATGAAGGAGGGGGCGATGTGGAGGATAGGGTACGTAGACACCATCAACCTTTGATCACAAATGCCAACCATGAAGATACGTTAACCAACGTCCGGTCTACGAGACCTGCCATCATGAATGGTCTTCATATGGTTGACGTTCGAGAAGACAAACCCAGAACGCTACCAGGGAGTGAAGGGTCTTCTATATGGAGGTCGCCTCCTCAGATGATGTCGGCCGTGTCGGGGTCTTGAGCAGGGTTGGCCGAGGCCTTGACGCGCACTTTTCTTTCTTATATGTGGCAAGGAGGTGCCTCCACAAAACCTCCCTCGCATCTCGCAAGGAGAGATCTCATAGGTTAGAGAGTGGGAGTGGGGGTCGTTCTCGTAGAAGACCCTTCACTCCCTGGTAGCGTTCTGGGTTTGTCTTCCCGAACGTCAACCATATGAAGACCATCCATGATGGTAGGTCTCGTAGACCGGACGTTGGTTAACGTATCTTCATGGTTGGCATTTGTGATCAGAGGTTGACGGTGTCTACGTACCCTATCCTCCACATACGTATGTTTTTTATTGTGAAGTTTCCAATTCGTGCGATGGAGTCACGTGGGGTGGTTAAAATGTTCCAAGCCCTTTCCTTGGGCTGTGGTTTACTCGTACCTCCTGTGTTTCTCCCTCCCTATTAATAGTCGCAACTCAGATCCGGGGTCACATAGTAGGCTCCTCTCCCTCCTCCCCCACTACAGTTCTTGCCTTGATTTTTATCGCGCAGAGGGTTCAGCATTCCCAACGCTCGTCGATCATCCTCGAAATATGCTAACTCACGCTCTCGCGCTTTCCGCTATTAATAGTCAAGATGTGTGTGTGTGTTTTTTTTTTGCTAGAAAAAGTCCCTGTAACAGCCGTTTTTCCAAATTGAAAATTGCCTTTCCGATGAGAATGAAAATCGATTTTAGTACTTTGATATTGTTTAAGAGTTGTATTTCGCTCGCGGTCAAAATTTGGACCAGAAAATATGTTCCTCGATAGTAGTTATCGATCCACGGAAAATAAGTTGAAATCAACCTTGACAGGCTCGAAAAATCAAGGTTTTAAGGGTATTTGCATTTATTTATGAGCGAGGTTCCTCGCCCATACATCCAGATTTTCCGGGATCTTCGATATCTTGAGACTGCCGATGTCGTTTTTTTTTTTTTTTTTTCGTCCACGGGTGTCACAACTGACAAGAGTTTACAGTGAAAAAAGTGACTGTGAGGGAATAAGCACATCTCTTACAAAATTCGAAAACAAATATTTTCGATTTTCATTCTCATCGGAAAGGCAAAGGTCTCAATTAGGAAAATCGGCTGTTCTATGCTCTATGTCGTACATACATATATACGAGCATGCACTCGGGGGGAGTCAAACTCACGATCTTGACTCTATCAGGCTTCCTGGTTACCTGCTAGCCCACCGGGCGACCGGTTTGTACGTGCTTTATTGCATACCTGGAATACCACTTCATTCATTGGCTTACTTACTCGTTTTGCACCGAACGCAAGTCAAAGAAGTTGCTATATATTGATATTACCTGTAATATATGTGTGTTATTGTCTTCATATTAAACTCGTTATTGTTACCCAGCTACCGAACTGGTACCCTTTTAGGATGAATAATCGGCACGGACACGGGGTGTGCTGGATGTCGACGTGTAGAAAGGAAGGTTTATTGTGAAGAACACACACATCAATACACCCAGTGTCTGTCCTGATTCATAATCCTAGAGAGATAAATTATGTGGTCACAGACTGCTGTGAGACAGAAAAAAACGGCAAATGGATGGGTACAGCAAGTGAAAGGCCAACGTATCGGGTACGAGAGCACAACGACACAACAAGCTAAACCGAAGAATACCAACAAAAAGACAATGAACAAACACGAATCACGAAATGAAACACATTACAAATGACTCAAGGAGACAGAAGAAGCTCCCCTAGAAGAAAATCATACATATCATAGGAACAGATACCTGCCGCACGGGCGAAGAAACTCGAAGAAAAGGACACCAGCATAGGACGGCGAAGGGGGTAAGGAAAACGGAAACACAGGGAGAAACAAGGCAAAAAGCAAGCAAGAAGACACAAGAGAGAAATCAGAAATATATTCTTAAGGCGATGATAGTAACAAGTTCCCGTCTCTGCTACGAAACCGATGCGGGGACCACAAGCCACACCATCTACCATCTCCTTCCTACTCTCATCAATAATAGCGGTGTCAAGAGCCGGTACTACCTCTGACGCGCCCGCCCCTAGTGGACAACTCAACAAGAAAACATGAAAAACATATATATTATTTTCGATACCCACAACTCAAATAAAGTATATCATCGTCAACCACGCCCTATACATCTATACATGTGTCAACGAACGTATATATCATATCGCACGACTTCGAAACTTCACAAATATAACTCTCTTAACACTTAAAAATAACGTTACTCGTAGCGATAAGCCGTTCGCCGTTCTGCTCACTGGTTCATCTTGACGTCGAATAAGGTGCCACTATTCATCTATCGCCGTCGAATACGATGCCTCCATTTTAGCGTGGCCGCCAGCGGAGTCGTATCGCCTCCACCCCCCCCCCCTGTACTATTAATATTGATACCCGTAGTATATCATATAGAATACTTTCACCACGTATCATAGCGTTTCACTATATTATAATAATAGATGTTTCTCGGAACGTGCGTTTCCTTTCCGTTCCGTACACACGTCGTTTGTTGTCACGCACGTCGGCCGTTTTGGGCTGCGACCTTCAAGCCCGTTAGAGTCGCGCCCCTTTGTGAATCGTATCATAAAGAATACTTTCACCACGTATCATAGCGTTTCACTATATTATAATAACAGATGTTTCTCGGAACGAGCGTTTCCTAACGTACAGAATGCTCTCGACCAGCATGTGCCTCTACCGCCTCCCCACTGCGGCGTGCTGCTACCCTGCGTGTTATTATTATCATTCAACAGCAAGTAGGCGTCCTTCTAACGCCCACTGGCAGCCACTACCAAGGTCTTGGTTTCGATTCGTTGATCGGGCGGCGTCAGCCGCAACCCCTTGTAAATTATACGAATATTTTGAGTTTTACTGCTGTGTGGTACCTGGTACACTGCTGCTGCTGTCCGTGCGGTGGTGCCTGGCGAACACGCAATGGAATTAGCCCTCCATGTCAAAGATGTCAGGAGACGGGGCAACTGTCAAGCAGTCATTCAGTCCAGGGCGTCCGTCCAGGCATTTCTATCCGTCTAGACGGATTTCCCCTACTCCCGCAACGTAAAGAAACGCCTCATTATCTCTTTGGAAACCCCTGCTTTATTGTATATTACTGTAGAGCAGGGCAATCGTTGCCCTGCTGTTCCCTAGGTGTTACCAAATATGATGTGGTTGGACGGAAGTCATTATTTGTCCCCGTGCCTCCGTCTCCCGCGGACCAGTATCGCGGGACTCCGTTCTTGCAGGCCTTTCCCAGCGAGCAGCAAGTCGTAGGTTAGTCTGGGTTAGGTGTTGTAGTGTGTTGAGCGAGGTACGGCGTCTTGCCCAATCTGTGACATCTAGCCGAGCTAACCCCAAGAACACGCTGGGGGCATCTGACCGCGACAAGGCGAAGAACCCAGTATTTCTACGAGAAGTCGCCTTGACGTCCAGATCTACGGCGAAATCTACCAAGAATCGTGCCCTGTGAGCGTTTTGGCGCATAGTCTACAGATCGGGCTTATGTATTCGCGCGTTTTTTTCGGGTACGTGTTCTCTGGCCTCCGACCCGTCGGGGGGATAGGCTACCAGGCCGGCGTGGCCATTGTAGAGGCCTGCGCGGGAGGCTACGTGCGCGGATCTGGGAGAAAGTTGGAATGCCCCGAGATCACATGCCACCCAGGCTTAGTCGAGAACTGCCATCTCTCACAATAAAAAAATCTTGCCGAGAGAAGAGATGAGAGAGCTACGAGTACTGCTGTACGTACGTGTAATATGTAGAGCAGCAGCTAAGATGGAGCTACGCATGTATGTGCTGTCAACGTTGCTGCGGAGCTATGTATGCTATGTATAGCAGCAGCTGTGGTCGCATTTTCTACCGCTACGCAGTGCATCGCATCATATACTGTTGAGGGTTTCGACAAAAAAAATGGCGTTTGCAAACGGGGATATAAGCACGATGTTTTGTCGTTTTCTGTTTTGATTGTTCATGTGTTCTCTCGCGCGGAGAAGGAGTGCAGATGCAGCAGCAGCAGCGGCACAGCATACGTGCGTCGGATATGTATCGAAGATGCACGTATGTATGAGTACTACAACAGCAGTACCTATAATTCATACCACGAGCTGTGAGCCGTCCAAAGTATGCGGGTGGTATATGATGTATGACCAGTATCGAAGATACACACACGTATCAGTACTGCGGTGCCACAACAGTTAGTTGGCTACCGTGCTGCAGTGCTGTTGGCAACTGTTGTTGTTGTTCGACTGCGTCTAAAAGGTGTGGAAGCTCGCACGGCAGGCAGAGCTGCAAAGCATATAATACGGTACATACGCCAGGTTTGCGACAAGGGTCCAAGGTACATACGGGTACACACACACATATGTACAGCAGTATTATCGCACTACAGTATAACGGCAGTCATTATTGCCATTCTCTGTGGGCAGTGTGTGGGGCGCTTCGCAGTACGCCCGATGTTCAGCCTTGGCCACAATATAGCCAACGTGTGTAGAGCACTCTCAACTGTTGGCAATACGTCTGACCCCGATCCTTCGCCACAATGCCGCTAACATTTTCGGCATCGCGCAAGGCTGCGACGGGTACATCATATTTTTGCACCTGGTGCGTATCATAATATGACGTTTCCCGGGGAAGAAACGATAGATAGTGTTAGTACGTACTACTACTAATTATCTTTGCTGCTGTATACGTAGATGTACGGAAGAAGAGAAGGCACGGCACAGCACTGTAGGACCGCACGGCAGGCCACGACACCGCACGGCACCGAGCGGCACTGCGCTGCATTGCGTACTGCTGTACGTACGTACAACTGAATGTATAGTACCCGCCTACCGCGGTATTGTACTGCAGTACGTAGTAGTACTGGTATGTTGTAGCATGTGGCGTATAAGTACCTACGGCAGCAGCATCAACTTCCTATGTTATACAAGGGCTCCGCTGCGCGGTCGGCTAACGCCGCCCGCTACGCTCGCGGAAGGAATAATATAACCAAATGTGAAAAGGGTAAAAGAGGAGCATATATTATTGTAGCTGCAACTGGCGACTTGATAATGCCAAGAGCTCCATATGTATGACGGCAAATACAGGACAAAAACGATAGTGGTGAACAACACAAAAAAATATCGCTAAAAGAAAGCAAAGCTTCGCTCCGAGGGCGGTTGACGCCGCCCGCTACGCTCGCGCAAGGAAAGGGGCAGAAGAAGTCCACTATGTGTAAAGACCGACTTGAAAAGGCCAAAGAGATTCATGGTGCAATGCAACGAAATACTTATTGCTGTACGCAACTGAACGTACAGTACCCGTCTACTACTGCTGTATTGTGATGCATGAGTACTGGTATGCGGTATGTATGTGGCAAAGCAACTATCATACCTGTACGGCGACAGCAGTTGTACACCACAAACAATGCAAAAAACACAAAGAACAAACGAACGTACAGGCGACTTGCAAAAGTATACGACAGTAGATCTCCATACTCCAGGACAACAAAGCTGTATGTTCGAAAGGAAGAGAAAGCACAGCAACATGGCTCGCAGGACGGCGCTGCGCTGCCTGCTAGGGGTGTGAATTGTGCCTTTTTCGTGACTGCTATGTGTGGTAGTACAACAACAGCAGTAGTAGTAGTACCTTCGATCTTTATATATATAGAGAGAGTATGAAAGAGAAAGCACAGCATAGCACGAGCGTCAATCAAGTTGTACAAAAATCCACAAAACTGAGAAAGACGTAACATTACGTACTCGTACTCGAACAAAACGCTCCCCGCCCACCCGCGATCACCTCGCCATCGATTCGGTCCGGGTCGAGCTCTACTGCCTCTCTGCCCCAGTGAGCCCCGTGGCCCACCTCGCGTGAAGCCCGGTACTCACAGTGGCTCTCGTTCGCCCGCTCGAGGTTGCTGATGCCTCTGTAAAAATAATGTTTGTTCGATAAATAAAGCACCGCTTGAACTTGGCTTAAATGTTCTTTTATTACAGACAAAACGATCATTATAATGTCGGACATACTGGATTCATTGCAGCAGCAGCAACAGCAAGGACCTTCATGCTCCCGTCGTGTCTCGATGGAGACGCCACGCCTAGCCACGAAAAAGCGACCGCGCTCCTTCTGACGCCACCTCTACTGGCCAGCGCCCTCCCATGCCCGCGATAGTGGGGCTCGCACGCGCTGTCGTGCTCACTGGGTACACGCAGGAACCCGAAACCGGAAGAAAAGGGAAACATGATCTCGCCGACAAAGTAAAAACTGGTACCATAGGAAACAGGAAGCAGCAAGTAACGAAAATAGGAGAAAACAAAGAAAGCCAAGAACCTCCGGAAGGCAAGTAACTTCTGCTTCCAAGGGCTAATGTTGAGAGGCTGAGAGTGGCTGTGAGGTGCCAAGATATGCCGAGGAAAGCTTCCGAACCAAAGAAGAT